>JAQIXD010000446.1:0-26733 GCA_034699985.1 Minunthozetes semirufus
ATTCGTATTTTACAACACTATTGATATGAGCTCGAATTATGCCGATCCATAATGATTAGATACTAATCATTAGCCACCTGTCATAACCCGTCATAAACTTTATATTGAAAATGTGCTAAATTAGCATCAAATGGACCAAATATGACATATGATTTTGAGCAGGTCAAGTTTCGTTGTAATTCAATTGATTTCTCATTTTTTCAAATTTATTGTAACGATAATCAAGTTGGGCTATTTCAGGCAAACACTTTGGGTAATCTAGAATCTGTTACATAATGAATTTGACAACACTAATGATACAAGCTCCAATAAGATCGCCCCTCCATATATTATCCATATATTAGCCTTTCAACCCCTGATATTAGATACTATTGCTAAGTGATCGTCTGTCAATATCCTCAGACAGAATCACCCAGGTGAATAAGTAATCAAAATAACCATTGTTAACATGTTATTAGTTTGAGTTGAAGAACTTAAACTGCTTCTATAAAAGTTGCATGATGAAATCCTATTATTTTCAGTGCAAGTATCCATAACTTATGTCTACACGTGGAGTGAAGGCCATCAGTTTCGATTACTCAATGGAAAGTTTTCTCCAAGATGAAAAATATCTTGAAAATCAAGGTCTTATCATGGTTAAAACCGTTTTATTTTGAAACCAGTCATATCAGGCTTAAAAGTTTGAAGATTTAAAATTTCAATTCAGAGCTCTTTGTTGATTGTGAAACAAAAAAGGATAGAATGTGAGCCATGCATTGTGCAAGCTCATTTTTCTAATACTCATCATTACTATTGAAAAATCTTTCAGTTTTGAAATTCAATATCTGATTTGAAATGTCTCGGAATCAATCAAAGTATGAATTTTAGTTATTATTTCAAGTTTCCAGAATATTCCGGAACAAATCCACAGCCACATAACAGGATAATAATAAAACGTCTCAAACCTTTCAATAGATCAAACAATTAGTAATAGAATATTACATTTGGTTCTATTCTTTATATCAGATGATGTTTATCTTGCAATTTTTCTTTGAATTCAATTTTTAAAAATCAAATGTAGGCGTAAAGTAATTTGAATAGCAATACAAAAGAATCGCATTCAGATATCGAGTACACTTACCTCAGAGTTCACGAGTTATGTAAACATTTTCACCACAATATTCTTGAATTCAATGATTTGAAACACGTGTCTGCTCTACATATGCCATCAATTTTCAAAGAATCCAAACAAATTCATTCTGAATATTAAAGTTGATTATCAATCTTAGCAAGCAAAAATTATACAAGTTCGATTCTGAAATTGAAATTCCTGATTTTAATTAGCGGCTATAAATGATCCACGTATTCAGTCGAGTATTAATTGAAATTCTATTGAAAATATTGAAAATTCCAAGACTTAACAAAATCGTTTAGCATTCTTTTGAATGCATTAAAGAACGTTCCGGAAACTTGGTAAAAAATAAGCTTAACATTGCTTTTATGTTTGTCTGTTTTTTTTATCTGGGTAAAAAGTCATTTAAAACCCAATATACTAGTTAATGCTTTTCAGGAAGAAGTGAAAGAAAGTCAAATATTTTATTTAACTTTCAATACATTATTCTTTGGATTTCAGATTCATTGGAAACTTATCTTTCAATAAAAGCCTTTTAGAAAAACAAAGTAATTCTCAAGAGATAAACTGATGGTATAAAAGTTACCTGCATAAATCCTTTCCCTATAATACACCGAAAATTTATTTGAAATGAAATGTTCAAGATAGTCATAGTGAGTATTGACCAACTTATTCTCAAAACGAGTTAACCAGGAAAATGTTATCATTTGAGCGAATAAGTTGCAAGACTCAATGACTTAATGCTGGAATTAAGCAATGTCAATGACAATTTGAGAGGCAATTCTACGAATTAGTCAGGTATCCTAGATAATAATCCTTGAATAAACTCAGGTAACCTTCAGGAGTAATATAATGAAAGGGTATTTGCAAATTCAACCATAAATAACCTGCTAATAAGATGCCCTTTATTCTCTGGTAAACTAATCATGCTGATCAGATTTTCGATATCGAAATAGGTGATTCCAAAAAAGCCTGGTGACGTCCAAAATTTCGTAATACAATACAATACAATATAATTTGCTTTAAAACCCATTTAAAAGAAAAATTATTACAACATTAGAGTCAATAAAAAACAATGGAAGAGATGTTAATAACTCTATTAATAAAATTTTTGATTCATTTTTATTGAATTTTCAAAACAATATCTTTAATGAAATTAATTTCGCTTTTGTCACACATTGAGAGCTTTTCCATTATGGGCTTTCAAATGATTTTTTCATACAAAATATCAAATTTCCTGAGACTTTAAACATTAAAAAAGTCGGTTAATGGGTTTTTTGTTTTTGTTTTATATTATATGAAAATAAAATAAAATTGATCTATCAGATTTCACAAAAAGAAAAATTGAAACCTTCATCCTCTATGATACTGACGTTGTTGACCAGGATAATTCAGAATTCAGGTGATATAGTGGGTAGATTTTCTTGTTAAATTTTTGTTTTTACAAATCTGACCGGATATCACATTCGAATTTACACTGAAAATTATGCAATCTTAAGTTGTATTTATCATGCAATTATCATCAAGTATTAGATCTTGGTGAATTTAATTGTAAAAGTATATAATTTGATTATAATTCATTTGAATCCCGTATTGTTTGAATAGTGTGATTACCCTAGGTTAAATAATTTCAATTTGTGAGGATATGTTGACAATTCTCTTGAAACCCACATATCCATGATATCTGATATTTACAAACAGACGATATGTTTAATTCGAAATAATTTTTAAAATGAATTAAATTAGATTTCATTCAAATAGTGAAAGAAATTGTATTAAAGCCTAAAATAGTTTTGCTTTCCATTTACGATAAATCGTTTTATTTTTCAAATTTAATTGAATCGAAAACTACAGTTTTAGGTCAATATGTGCAGGGATAGGGAATACATTTAATTTAAACTTACCTTGCATTAAAATTATGGTGTATGTATAAGACCCAGAACTTAAATTAAAAACAAATCCATTCATTACAGACTTAATTGAAATAATAGTCACGCCTATTACATTGTTTTCTAGTAAATAAAAGGATTCTCCTGTATCCAAACGCTGCATATATTGCCCTAAAAGTGTAGATATTTTGGAATAAGCAATCATGGTAATAATACTAACAAAAATGCTAAACTGTGATGGATGTGAACAAAAATGTAGAAAACCAGAAGTGGTTTAAAAAGACCATAATAAACAAATTATTAATACTAAATATTGATTTGTTAGACATATTATAATATTTGCAAATAATTAGTAAAACATTTTATTTGTATTTTAGTTTCAGTTTTGCATAAAATGCAATAAAATATTGCAGAGTTCGCCAATTTATTGGCAGATCCTGGTCTGTATCCCTCATAATATTACTTATAATATGCGTATTGAATAAATAATTTAATTAAATTGAATTTTATATCAATTTATTTGAAATTAAACGTATATTTCGTGAATATCTGATATCATGGTAAAAGTAGGTCTCGAAAAATTGTAAACACATCGACACAAAAAAGAATAAAACTCTTTTAGCGTAGGCCCTAGGGCAATCCCACTTTCCGAGCCTTACCGAGTTCAAAGCATGAAAACATGCTAAAGTTTAATCCAATGAAATTAATGCTGATCATTTAACTTTTCCAATTTAATTAGTTTTCGCACTTAAATAGCAATTGTGTAATTCATTCGGGTGTTTGAAAATTATTATAATTTTTATAAATTTGATCACTTTTTCAAAATATTCACCAAATTTCACATAATCAGGGATATTATGAGAGGGATTTTCAGATAAATTTCCATAATTCCACCTTGGGTACCTCAGAATTAATACCAGAGCATGTTTAATGTTATATTAAAGGAATCGCAGCAAAATAATAATCGATATAATTTTTAAACTAAAAAGTAAAGCAAAATATAAATAATTACTACTTTTGTACGAACACAATGATTAATCCTAAAATATTGATGAATAATATCAATTAAGCATGTTAGACTTTCATGCTTTAGATTTTGGTCATCTATATTTTATAAGTCTCAGTGAATCGATAACTTTTCGTCTAATCTTTAAAACTTATTATCAAAAGAAAGGAACCAAGATGTCACCCATTTCTAATTTAAGAATCCTGAAAAGGCCTAAACGAATAAGATTCAGTTTGAATTAGATCAATTTCATGATGATGATGGTCATTAGCCAATGGGCAGCATTGCTTGTGTTTACAAACAAGACGTTGTTTTAGTGTCAAAATCAATCACTTGATTAAACGGAAACTGAAATGAATGAATTGGAGGCTATTGTATCCCAAATGGGAATTTAGGCCCAATTAAAGCGATCACAAGATTTGTTGGTTTATAGTAAACAACACATTTTCCTATTAATTGGTTGTGGCCAGTGATTGCCTCCTATGTAATTAACTTGGTGAATTAAAATTTTATACAAAATATTACTGATTGAATTGTTTTCAAAATTGTTTTACTTATTTTACAATTTACTAAAGTTATAGAAGTATCAAGTTGCTTATTTTATAATATTTTTATTAAACCAATTTAATCTAGATAACTTTTAAGTTGAATATTCCAGTTTCAATCTGTATTAGCAATACGCTGGTGAAAAGATCTGAAGCAGGAGAATCTGATCAGCTCTGGATCTAATAAAAAAGTCTTTAATTCAATGAATTATTAATAATTTGGAAGAGTGTATAAAATTGAGAGAAGCGATGATATTTGTAAACCAAATTTTGGAAATTTCTATAGATTACACCCGGGATCAAATAAATTGATGTGTGGGTTAGATTTATTTCGAAGAAATCTGTTAATCGAATTTGAGTCACATTTTATTCTGTGCTCTTTTAATATACAGCTTATATAAGTCTTATATTACATTTTAATACATTTTACACCAATGGGTATTGTAATTGTATATATAAAATTAGATTTTTAAAATAGTTTTAAATCAATTTGATTAAACTTAAAATTTTCAAGAATTAGATTAAAATATAGTTAATATAGGAAAACGAAATTATTTTGCAAACTCTTCTTTATCATGTATCTTGTTTTGATAATAAAGCTTCCAAATTGTATTTGTTAAAGTTGTCATTTTATCGAATCGACCATTTGTTGGCTCATTTTTCATGTCATTTCAAAATCGCTCCAATTTGTAGAGCAATGAAAGTGAAGTTAATATAAAATCTTTTGATAGTTTTTTTTACAAATCGTTTGTTTATCCACTGATTCTAAGAAATATAAGTTGAGTCTTGTAAATACTCTGTTTATTATCATGCTTTTTTGAATTGCGAAGTTGGCTATATAGCCACTAGAATTTCTGAGCCTGGATTTCTCAGAAAGTGTACTTGCTAGATTCTTATTTACTCACAACTTAATTGGCAAATTTCTCAATTCAAGATATCGTGATAATGGACATCCTATTTACAATGAGTAAACAATAATTTAGCAAGTACACTTTTAAGAAATCTGGGCTCAGAAATTCAAGCTGAGTTATAGAAGAAAAAAAAGATCATTTGAGATGAAATCTTATTGGAAACAAAATAAGAGAACTCCCAGCTGTTAATTACTATTTTTTTCTTCCCGATGTTGTATACCATGGTAATTTTGGCTTAAATGCAGTGCTATTTTTGGTCAAATTTAAGTTTTATATCGAATGACATTAAAATGAATATGATTTTGAGCTGAAATTCTTGAAATATGAGATGGTTTTCTCCTTTCTGTGGCAAATATCTGGGAGTTTTTCGGATAATTACCTGACATTTGAGTGAATTGTTTTCCAGAATTAGGACTTTTGTTGTCATCAAAAACAAAATAAAAAATCGCAGAAATATTTGGCGTTTCTTTCGTTTCCTCTCTTTTTATCTCAATTTGTGTCTAAAATTCTTTTCAAACACTTCTTTATAATAGAGTTTAGCACTGATTCTGTAATTTAAGTCACTGTATGTCAACACAAATGCATTCGTTTTCAGATTTATTATTATTTTTGGAGCGTTTTATAGCATTTTGTGTTATTTTTTAGTTATTTTATATGAGTTTCATAACAACAGTAACTGACTTTCCATTTGTTTGACACTTGAATTCTGTTATAAAATTGTTTGAAACAATTTTTCTCTCAAATATTTTTCAGTGAAAACTATTTTTAAACACTTTTTATGACATAAATTCGTTTCAGTATAAAGTTATTGAGAAAATAAATTCAATTCCCGACATATCTGTCCCCTAGAAAATTTCAGTGCTGAGCACAGCCTGTTTTCAAAAAGAAAAACTTTCGCGTTAAGTCCCACCTCAGGACAGGTGACAAAAAGATGATTAAGATTGCGAATAATGTGTGGGTGAATTCAATTTGAAAATATTGTCTATAGATTATTGGATCATTGGCTGCTACTCTAAAGATTACACCCTGTGCTCGATCTTATTTGATTTGAGATTTGAACGTCAATGTCTGAAATATTTATTCTCTAATATAAGTAGTCAGGATATATCATCATTAGTTTAACTTTGAAGAATAAAATTTTCCTGACACTTTTAGCAAGATATAGGTGCAAATTTCAAACTCAGGGTATGCAATAGTCCAGTCTTGGCTAAACCTGGAACTTTTCAAAGAATATTATTTAAACTTTTATCAGGAAAAATGTTTGTGTTTTTATTGCTTCGGTCGAAACACAACTCAGAGCTCAGTATTTGAGTTTATTTTCATTAGTTCTGTCATTAGATTTGAATTCAATTCAGTGAATAGATGTGCGAAACCTCTGACTGACATTAATGGAGGGAAAGCCTTATTGAAATGCTTTTCAATTCATCTTTCAATAAAAGAAAATAGTGGCTGAAGTCAGTCATAAATTGAATTTTGTGTTTGAGATTACGAAATATCTCTTAAATTCAATGAAAATTTAATGGATGACTGAAATTGTGATAAGAAATCCGATGAAAAATTATCTTTATTTTTATTCTTCAAAAATATTCGTGAAATGTTTGAAATTTTTTCACTTTTTGTATATAACTCTACTTTTTTAGTTGAATTCAATGAATATTTCAGTATATAATCAAAATTCTTGATATTTTTCAGACGTTAATTCTTCTTTTTGAAGGATGTCTTGCTCAGCTGAGCTCAGCTAGTAAATAATTAGTTGTCTGTTTTGATCGATAGTTGCCCTGGTATTACCACGTAAACAACTTATCGGTTGTAATTATTTGATCTCTTTTGTTATCTAAGAAACATGTTATGCCATAGAATGGCATTCATTAAAATAAAAAAATCACTTGTAGTATGAATCTTATACTTTGAATAATCTTGATACAAATCATTAGTTTTTCAAATAATAGAGTCATTACATTTTATTTCATTAGTTTTTCCTTTTCTTTCAATTTTAATATTTTTGAAAACTTTTGTTGAAAACATGTTTTCAAATGTGAAGAAAGCACTCTCTTTGAGCAAATAAGTTTTTAATATAAGAATAGTTGACTTTTGACTAGGTACTTTCATAAATTAATCTCCTTCTGAAATAATGGTGTTTTTTGTGGTGTTTTTGGATCAGATTCTGAATATTTCAAGTGTTTTGATATTTTCGATCTTCTATTCTTGGAAAAATGTCTGATAGATATTTTTGGAATATACTTACATCAAGTCAAGAGAGAGAGTTAATTTTATTTTTTGAAGACTAGCACATTTTGAATAAGTACATTAAAGCTTTTGCAGATTTATTTTTCAATTCTAAACTAATGAATGAATTAAAAAAGAGAGTGTTTTTCTTAGAAATTAATGTTTCAAGTTAAATTTTATTGAAATGTGTGGGTAGTATAATTGGGTGCTTATTTGAATTCGTACACAAAAAGAAACTATTACATGAAAAGATAATTTTCTAGATCAGATTTTGTAATAGATAAAAAGAGCCACCTTAGAAGTGAAACGATATTCAGATTATCACTGAATTATCTAAAATTTGAATATGTTTCGGTGAATCAAACATATTAAATAAAATTTCAGTAAATTGCTTGAATAAAAATCTGAATATTTAAAAATACATCTTGCTTAATCTAGAAAATTTGAAATAATTCTGAAAGCATAATAAATATTTATTTGAAATGAACGTATGTTTTATTAAATCTGTCAAGAGATTTGTCAATAAAAGTATTGGCTTCAAATGACTCTCATCAGCAGGGTATTTATCAATGATATGGTACAAGGGTTAGTGTGGGTGTCCATTTTTATATCAAAGGATACTAATGGATTTTTTAAATCAGAGATATTAAATAATCATGATATTTTTACGACGATAACGAAGTTTCGGAGTATGTAATCTCCTGTTGACTAAACCCTCATCAAACATAGCATAAAAATAGCATTTTCACCCACTAATTCACCCCTAATTCAACCCTAATTCACCCTAATTCAACCCCTAAACTCCAAAACCTTTGGGAGGCCTGAATTTATTTATTTTAACCTGAAATTGCTTTTCTTTGTTTTTTGCTTATAAAATACCATTTTGTAGAACAACAGAGATTGACGAGACGTACAAAATTATGTCAATATATTTATTAAATACAATTTACTCACAAATACTGTATAAGTTATTTATAAGAATCTTTTAATTAGAGTAAATTTTGAACCGAATTACCTTTCATATTGTGAAATGAAAAGAATAAGATTACTCGTTTAACTAACATTTGTTATTAAGCTTTGCTGAAGCTTTTCCATTTTAATGATACAATGTATGTAATTCTTAAATTTCATTGAATCAAATTTCTTGAACTTTGAAAATCCCCATTATATCAGGATAATTGTCCCAATCATAGATACTTTACCTGCATTACATAATATCGAGTAACTTTTGAAAGCAGTATTATCGTCATCTATCGTGCAATTTGTCAATAAATATAGAGAATATTCTGTTATTCTCTGATAACAACAAATTTGATCTAATTTTTCCTCATTTGAGACCTTATTTAGTGATAAATATTTATTGTTATTAATGTTTTCGCAAAATTAGTGAGACTTTGATATATTGTAAACAATTGAGTCCATTGTCTCTCATTATTGCAAACTATAATTCAAATCAATACTTAATAGAGTCGACACTCGGCTCAACATTTCAAGTGAAGTCGTTTTAATGGATTTATCATTTCATTGCAATAGAGAGCAGTATATCAACCGATTTTCAGATGCTTTCGTAGCTTTAAATTCTGATTATAACTAGAATTTCGTTTCATTTGTTTTCTGTTTATTTCATTTGTTGAGTCATTTAATTGCATTAAAACATCAAAATTTGCTGAATTCTCACTCAATTAGGATTGGATTTGAAAGATAGTCTTTAATTTAAACATTACATAAAATCATCAGGATTTAATGTCTGTATATTTATGGAATTTATTATCAACACTTGAAATTATGGTTATTTTATTTGGTTATCAGATTCTTCATTTATGTAACTTTAGATTTTCCACTATCAAGGTGTTTTTGGAGATATAAATATTAGTAAAATTCTGGCATATAAGCTTGCCAAATTGCAAAATTATAGTCTAGGCGTTTTTAATTAGTATAATCCTGTATAGTCTTGTCAGTGACAAGTTGTCACTATAGTTTAGTAACTTTAGTTTATTCTAATATTAGCTGCAAATTATTAAAAGCTTAATTAGAAATATATGACCTAGTATCTAGGTCCTAGATTGTGTTCATTTTATTTGAATTCTCTGATAAAAGTAAAAAATTAGTTGAGTTTATCCATTATTTTGGCTAATTAGCCGTCTATTATATCAGAATTAATTAGAGATTGTGTTTGTTTACACTGTTTTCTACCAATTCCTTACTTTTGTCCAATGATAGAATGGCTTTGGACTTATGTTGATCCATTTTAATGGTGAATTCTTTTGCTTCTGCTTACATTTTCATTAATAATTCCATTCCTCTCTCTTAAGGAAAAACAGTTTTATTTTATTCATTTTAATTGTTTTTCAAGTATTGGATAATCACTTCCACACAGTTTTCAGCTCAAGATTAAGTCTTCTTATCCCTGGCTTTGAATGAGTGAAGATTTAAAACAAACTCATCTTCTAATTTGTTTGAGAACTACAATAAGATTAGAAAGGAATAGAAATTCTAAGAATTGTGAGTCCCCCAGGGATTTAATCCAGGGTAGATGTGCTGCAAAAAATATTATCTCTTTATTGTTTAATTAAAATTTTCCTCAAATAAAAAATTATGAAAAATCCCATTAGACAATAACCTAGCTCTTACTTTTTCAGAATACTAAGAAGAGTTAGTTTATTAACACCAAATTTATAATATTTGTTTAAAAAAACACTCTAGGTTATTTTCATAACACAATGTTTGGATTCAAAAAAATCTATTTTGACTCAAATTTTATGGATTTTCATCTCTAAAGCTCTGCAGTGAATGACATCTAATTTTTGTTTTAATCGATATTATAAATAAAATAAATGAATTTGTCTGTATTAGATTGTTACCTTGTTACATTTTTTATAACCAATTTTTTCACAGCCTTATAATGTTATAATGCGTTGTGAAACACAAGTTGTGATATTCATCCAAAATAATTACCAAAATAATATGACGGGGATTTAGTTGAAACTCACAAAATTAGGAATTAAATTGTGAAATCCCTGGGCTTTTGTTCTTTTAATATAGAAGGTATTAAAAACAATATACTTTGTAATTGATTCTGTTTTCTAGAGCCCAAATTAAGTGTGTTTTTGTTGATCTTTCACATTTAATTTACAACAGTATTGTAGTTTCAAAATGAAAAAGAAACAAATATTGTTAGTCAATGTTTGGCTGTCGGCTAATATATCTTGATATTATTGCTTGAAATTTCCACTATTTTTATGATGAAGAGTTTTAATTTCGTTTTACGACTCATTCATTTGCTTATATTTATGGACCAAATATTTGGTCAGTTTTTATAGATTTTGTGAATGATTTCTAACACTTTTAAATTGGATTCAAGTCTTTCCTTTCCGTCTGTTCCCACAGAATATTAACCATTTCAGTGGATACACTCAGGGTATACCAAAAACTGGTAATTATTTGGGTTAACACCCCTTGACGTGCAGCAAACTCTCAATTTGTGGAAGAATATTCTCAAGTTTTTCATATTTTAAATCTAATAGTTGATAATTTGAATATATAAATAATTTTGAATACCATTAAACTTTGACATTTTCAATTTGCTCAGAATTTTGTGCATGAATACATAAGGTATGTAGGCAATTATTAAATTCCAAGAATATTTTATTGAATTATTTATTTAATCACAAGCTTTCGAAAGACATCGTCTGATATATATTTACATGAATTTCAATACAAATATATTATAAACGGAATAATAAGTAATAGATTTTATCCGAATATCCTTTAATTCATAACTCATTAAATACATTAAGAAATAAATAATTTATAGATCTTTTATACCCAGATTAAGCACTTGATAAATACCAAGAATAGGCAAACATTTTAAAACAGGTCACTTTTGTTTTGACTCCCATTAAAAATACTCGACTTTTTCTTTAACCCCTCGTTTCGATGATTAGTATTATTTGAACACTTTTTTATCGTAAACAAAATGATTGACAAAAAAGTCTTTAATAAGTTTTAAGCCTTTATAGCATTACATAAACTCTAATTTGTTTTTCAATATATTTTACAATTTGTTTCACAAATTATTCTCTAATTTATTGATATATTACACAATATTATATGGATATACACGTATAGACAACCAGAATAACATACAAATAGCCGGTCCTCCCCAATAAAGTTTGCTCTTATGTAATATTATTTTTTACGAGCTGCAGAAGATCACCAGGCTTATTTTTAGTAGCCTTTAATTTCCTGTTTTTCATACACCAAACTCGGATTTTACTCAAAAATTGTGCCAATTTATTGAAAATATTTCGCTCGAAAGCATTTTATGCATTAAGTATTTCGTAAAACTTTTTTATCAAAATCCCATCAGTTGTTCAAATGTATAGCTCAGCCCTATATTTAATTTCTTATATTTGTTTTGTAATCTATAAATGTCTTGCCTTTCGCTTCAGTTTATATTTGGCCTGCATTTCATTATCTTCTTCGTTCCCGAGGCTAACACAGGCTTTCCTTCATCCTATACCTCCCTCTCCTCTCAGTAAACATTCAAAATTTAATTCTCTCGTAATAGAAGTCAATAAATATATTAATTATTATTAATCAATAAATGAATGAAATGCTAGACATTAGTGACGGGAATGTTATTATTTGCGGCTGATTTGGGCGGTTGATAGTCGATACTGTTGGCTGACCTCAAGCCCAATAAGGTATGGCTTTGTTCTCTTCGCTCACGTCTGAAGAAACACCAGAGGATGTGGTGTTTGAAATGATTGCGGAAAACACCACTTATTATACAGAGTGCGACCGGATTTAGACACGAATTAAGAAACGTTAGGACAAAACCAATTATTCTCCAGACGTGCCAGAAGTTGTCGTAAGACTCAGACGCACCAGGGTAAAAGTAATACCACAGCATAAATACCTAGATATTAAAGCCAATGAGTAAACAAATAAGTATTTTAGACATAACTTAATGACTAAAAGCGAGATTATTTTCACTCAACTAATAGACAAATGGATTTATTAAATGAGTTTGCTTAATACCTAGGTCAATTTAGATTCATAAACGTTACCTGATTTGGGAAGAAGCAAATAGCGAATATGACTACCAGTCCCAAAACGATCTTTGATATCTTTTTACGTCCCCTGAGTTGCCTAAAATGGGTGTCATTCTTCCCGATCGGGTTTTTTGCACTTTCGATGAGATGTCGGGCAATAAGTGTGTAAAACGATGCGATCATTATTAGAGGGATCGCATAATAGAGGAGAAACTTGAGAAACACCACTATCTTTGGATACCATTCGCCCAACTCTTCGGGAAAGGGATAGCAGACGAGTATTGATTTGTTATCAGAGATAATCACTTTCCAAACGAATGATGTGTAGGCGCCCGGAATGGCTATGATTACAGACATCGACCAAATGATAACATTGATGGCTATTGTCTTATTCTGATTGGAGATAAACTTCATCGGCTGTATGATTGCCGCATACCGTTCCGCACTCAGCATTGTCAGTGTGAACACAGTCACACCAATTGATATATCACGACTGAACTCACTCAGTTTGCACACTATCTGGCCATAAGGCCAGCTCTCGAAAGTATAGATTGTGCTGACAAATGGTAGGGCCACCACTATAATTGTCAAATCACCAATGGCCAAACTAATTATATATGTATTTGGCACTGTCCTCATTGACTTGTTCTTGAAGAATATGTACACTATTGTCCCGTTGCCTAAGAGACCCACAATGAAAATTAATATGAATATAGCGGGAACGAGGTATGTCTCTAGTCTGTTATGGTAGGGAACATACGTCCCATTGTTCTCGTCTTCCCATAACTCGAGCGAATAATTTGTGGTTATATTAGATATCATTTCATTGGCAGACATTCTCATCATATTTGTGGTTCACTTCCTATTCTGGTATTAAAGGATTGCATTTAATCTGTTTGTTGTTGTAATTGATGGACCAATTTCTTCCTTTCTTTCTCTTCTGTATTTTGCAATAACACCAGAATCAGTTAATAATCTTATTATTATCCAAAATTAATTGGATTTTGATACTTTTGACGCTAATTTTGTTGTTTTTTTTCTGCAAATTAAACGAAAATTTTAATTAATTTAAATCTTTTGGAAACAGTTTTGAAATATAGATTATCCGACAAATTATTGATTATCTCTCTGTCTGTCAACAGTTCTCTCGATATAAACATGTTTTCTGAGTGTTTGGGAATGTTTGTGAGTGCTTCTGATGGATGCAATTATTTTTCATGAAATCATTACAGAGTTTTCATTCTACCTACACACTTTATTATAATAAATTTCATACCAGATTACCTAGAACAGATGTATGCCTACTATTACCAGTTATAATGAAGTTTACTAGATTAACATTTACAAACGTTGTTTGCTTAAGTTAGAACTAAACTGTTATACCTCTAGGAGATTTTTTTCAAAATCAACATAATAAACTAGTGCATTATAAGTTTAAACGTTTGTAAATACTAATTGAATCGATACTATCATGATAATATGAAACCCACTTTCATGCAAATTATAATTATAAATGTAGGAGTTGTGGAAATTTTCCTAAAGACTGCCTCTAGTTATTCATGAATTAGATTATCATATTATCATGCTAAAAATAGGCACCTAATTTTAAGCGGCATTTTCTTAGATCAATTAGGAAAGAAAAGTCAATATTAATCTTGTTCTTTTTTCACGGATGAACAATAAGACAAAACTTTATGTAAATTATGTTTATTTCAAGTCTTCGGCCACAGTCTCAAAGAAATATTGACATAACATCTGTCTTTTGATTGAATTTTGACACGACCTTGCTCAATATTGCTCAATTGTGCTCAAAATGCATGCAAAAAACGCTATAAAATGATTGATTACCAAAAAAAATTGAAGATTAAGAACAAATGTGGATAAAAAAAACCAGATTTAATGATTGAACTTTTGAATCAAACACAAACCGCTTTGAATTAATTTTTTGTGTATTTTTAAAATCAGAGAATTTTTATTGATTCATAATTTAATGAATTTAATGAATTTAATGAAGTTTATCAAGTTAATTTTAAATTATTTTTAAAGTATATCAAATCATAAGAGAGTAACTCTCAAAATTTTATGCAAATATGAATAAAATGATCATTTAAATGCTCTCCAAAGAACCAGAATATTTTATTTCAGATGATTTTACTATCATTTGAATCTAATTAATCTCAAAGATTACTTGTTGAGTAACTTATCGATCAGATCATTCAAGTTAGAGGGGAAAGGAAGGGAAGGGAAGAGAGTTTGCACTCCAACTTTACCTCTATTTTTAGACACATAATTAGAGAGAGGAAAAAATAGGTGAAGAAAATGTCATTTTTCTACAAAAGATATTTTAATCTTTTAATATGTATTTGGTTTAAACACAATATAACGACACTTCAGGAAAGTCTCATTTTTTTGAGTGAATCGAAGAAAAATTAATTAAAGAAAACGAGAAATACATAACAAATACATAAGAATTCAATTATAATAAGAGTCGTAAACATTGTAGTAGTAATCGATTGGTTTTGACAATAGAGGAACAGATGTTTTTATAATACATGTTCTCAAATAATTTTATTTATGGCACCCGAGTTGAGCTGACATGAGCATGACACTTTCAAATAAATCAAAGAGTATGCTGCGTAAGGAATTATCTTGCTCAATTTGATGCACAAGGGAAATTTGTTTAGTGAATCACAAGTTTTAAGGCAACATTTATTGACTTCATACATCAATTTTATTCTTTTTTAAACGATTAGGTTGCCAAGGTAATAAACATAAATTTATAGGAATATAACCCAGTTCTATTAAATAGAATAAATTTTTCTCCAAGTTAAAAAAAAGTACAATTTCAGTTAATACACTTGAGATATAAATAACCCATTGGTTAACATTAATCTATCATGATTAATGATGTAATCTTGCACATGAAAAGCCTGGAAATTTGTGAATTAGAGTAAAGGAATTACTATAAAAGTGGTGAACAGTCATTGAATTTATACATCTCTTGCTTTACTTAACAAATTGTTCATTAGATGTGTTGAATGTATTTGTATTTTGTTTTCATTTCATTTATCGTTTGTTTAATTTATTGTCATTTTGTCGACACTTTTATTTTCTTTTCTATTTGTAGAGCACAGCATAAAAGTCACCAAAATTATGGTCTCAATGTTTTCCTGTTCAACTCATCTGGGAAATTGAGATGAGTAGATCAAAAGTTGGTGTCAACTAAAGTCTTGCAATTAATTCCTGTGAAATATAAGCCCAATGTTTAGCCTATGTTATGAACTTATCAAAAACATTCCCATTTAATCCCTTTTTAAAATGCCATGGAATATATTCTGAAGGGATTTACACCTATTGTATAAATAAAGCCTTATTTAGCTGCCATTTCTTATGTTTTTATTTCCACAATGGAAATATTATTTTTATATTTTTAAACAATTTTTAGCCAAAAATGAATTGATTTAAGAGTTTTTGAGAAAAAACTAATAAAAATATAAAACTCTTTTTGCAGTTGAATTCACTTTTGATTTTCCAAACAAAAGTCTTAATAGATTTTTCTCTATTTATTTGTTCAACGATTCGTTGAATCAGAAATTTTTTGGTGTTTTTTAAAATCCGTTTACAAATCCTCTATCAGTATTCAATGCAAACAAAATTGGAATAAATTGACTTTTTTCTGATACTTTGTGTAAATGTCTCCGATTATTATTCATGCAATTGTCTCGACACTGATTTGTTAAGGCTTTCGACATTTCTTTGTTATTATTTCTGATTTGTTATATAAAAAGCCTTTCAATAAATAATAAGTAAAATATAAACTGATTTCTTAAGTCATTTGATATTCAGATTATCCGGAATCTGGTCTCAGAATATTCTGGAAAAATCCACTGATGTATAGCCCAGACAAACGACTTGCTTATACTTTTGAAAAAAAAGAAAAAGGGGTGAATTCAGTCCCTGAGCTCATGCCTATGAATTTATTCAAATAAGTTTTTCGTTATAAATTAGGAATTGAGCCCTACTTTTGCTCTGATTTTTATTTATCTATTCTTTGGTTATGGACTCAAAGACAGAGTAATTGATTGCTTCGACAGTTCTTCAAAGATTTCTTGTGCCGACACTTCGTTCAGATTCTTTGCATGTTATCTATTTTTAATGATTATTTTGTCCTATTTTTAGACCTCGATTCAAATCCCATCAAAAGGTTTTGTCAGTTATTCCGTGAGCTCATCACAAATGAGTATTTGACTCATAAATAGCAAGTTAACTCTCTTTTGAATAAATGAAATCAGCTTTTTTTTCTTTTGGAGAATTTTTATTATTAATGTTTTGTCAGAAAACATTTGAAAATTGGAAAAATTCATTCAATTTTTGATAAATTAATTCATTTTTCACATCAAAAAGGTTTTTATTGAATAGTGATGTCATAGAAGTGCTTAAAATATTCGGCAATTGATTTGAAAAGATTTTTATTCCTTATCACAACCGAAAGGGAAAGACCTGAAAAAATTGTCCTTAATTTTTATGAGTAATCAAACTTTGATTGAGTAATTCAAATGACTTTTTCGGAATATTTTTTGTTTTTGAAGATTAAAATAATTAATAATTTATTCTCTCTTTGAAATCAGTCTATAATTTAATATAATTTATAATTAAAATTATGATCATTTCTCTGTCGAAGAGAGTCCTTGGTATTGGACACCAGTCCTAAACATAGCGGAGATTTGCTATAAATCGCTATAAATTCAGAATTAATTAAAGTGTTTGTCATTAAAACTATCGGAAAATTACTGAATTTAGATCTCGTCAAAGAGTTGGGTCATAAAAGTTAAATCCCTCTCTAATTATGATGTTTTACGTTTACAGGTATAGAGGTATAGGTTTACAGGTTCTCACAGAACTTGATATTTTCATATTCTGGACCTCTATATCAATTTGAATAATTAAGTTTAAAATCAGTAAACAGAGGTATTTATTAAGTTTTATAATAAATCAAATATTCATAAATCAAAATCAGATTTATTTGAATATATGAAAATTAATTGTGACTATGAATTAGAGGAAACTGATATTTTTGAAATGTTTTTCCCAGTTCACAATTTATTGATCTTTTCGAATCGATAATTTGATAGATCATTCGAATATTTACTCATTACTATTCAAGTTTAATTAAAATCAAGAATAATTGCCATTCCCAAGTTCAAACAAAAACAACAAACAAATCCCGATTAATCGTTAGACCATAAATTGACGGCATTTTAAAAGTTAAACCTTGTCTTTGATTATTCAAAAGCTTCTATCAATATTTGAAGAATTTGTGTCACTTCCACTCTATTTACTATCGAAACGTATATTTGAAGTGAAAATTGCAAACCATTTGTCTTTTGTTTTAAAATATAGCTTTGAATGACATTCCGATTATATGATGGAATGGTTTTGATGGAAATCTTCTATTATAGACCTCGATATCAATTCACCAAAATTAATACATTAAGACATTTCTTCAAAATAAAGTGTTTACTCAATAAAACCTGATATCAGGAAATCGAGTGCCTATTCTTACATAAATTGGACTCTGATTATGAATTCTAGGAAATGAGTATTTTTAACATCTGAATTGAGATTATTCATAATTATCTTGGACAAATATTATTCTCATCATAATATTTTGACAAGAGATACTTTTTTCGATAAAACTCGAATATTTGGCTTTTCCTCGACAGTTCTTATCAATTTAATAATGGCTTTTGAAAATAAATTGCTTTGCATATACATTATATACCTAGCTCAAACATGTTTTTATCTATTCCCTGAGCACATCATACAGCAGACAATATGTAATTTAGATTTTCAAAGAATATTAGATTTTTTATTCAAAACCTTATTATAAAGAATAACAGATTTATAATACGTTTTGAATATTATTTTAACTCAATTATGTGCTCATCGTTTACAGACATAATTATTATGTAAATTAAATGCACTTTCTTTAGATATAAAATTAACCCCGGTAACCAAATAAGAAGAGTCATATTTGCTGGATATGATCTGAAAAATGAATTTAATGAATATTCTTGAATTATTAACTAATGATTTTGTGTCTGAAAAATGAGTTAACATTTATTTAATAATAACATTTTAATCATAAAGAATATCAAAGATAAGAATATTCTGGTTTTCATTCAAAATAAACTGAAATTCAATTTTAAAAGGAATCAGTCTTTTCGGTCCTTATTTTAATGCATGACTAAATGGATGGAGATTTTCATATTCGAGTAGTTTATGGTTTTTTATTCTTCAAGTATTGAACAAAATCTCTCAAATTGTGTTACAGATTACAGACCAACGAATCCAAAAAAATAAGACACAAAATATTCACGAAATTTGTCTCTCAGTAGAACTGGAATCTCATTTGAATTTGGATTTAATGGAAAAATACTATTATTTGTAGACTATATTCCGAGTGCTTTATTATCTTTGTCGTTTAAAAATAATATTCTGTTCTCAAATAATTTTGTTTCAAAAAAAACTAATTTAAATATAAAAGGCTAAAACAAACTTTAACCAAGTTTATTATATTTGAAATGTGTAGGAGTAAGTGGATAATTTTTTTTTTCTAGGAGAAATATTATAAATCAGTTTCTGTTGGCTATAAACAAGTCATAAACAAGGGCTTTGTTTATGAGGTTTACAGATAATTTCATAAGAGCATCATAATGGAAAAATTCAATTTATTTGCATCGATATGGAACGGACTCTTAGTGAAGATAAAAAAATATCAAAATAATAAGTTCATAACATAAATAAAATCAGATTCAGTTGATTTTGATGTTATTTTCTGTTGAATATGTCTACCCTTTAAAATAATCTTGTTCATTAAAACTTTTTCGAGGAAATTCGATATAAGAGTTATTCGAGAAATTCTAAGAATATATTCGAGTCAAATAAATTTTTCCATGAAATTTGATTTTCTTGTCCTTCACTATTTGAAAAAGGCAACTGAGTTGAGTCAATTTCAATTATTTTTCTTCCATCGAAATGTCTTTATTGAGTTATTCTTGTGATAACTTAATAAAAAATTTATCGGAAATAATATTTTGGGTTATATTAGAGACAGACTTTTGCCAGAATACAAGTCCTCAACACTCAATGCCTAAGAATTAATTAAAGTCTAATAAAAAGCAGATTTTGTTTTGTTTTTGTTTTGTTTTTGTTTCCAAAATATTTTTAATACATAAATATTTTTGCGGAAAAATCCCTTTTTTGTACCAAAAAAGTAATTAAGTGTCAAAAAATAGCAAAATGAATGTTTCGGAAATAATACTCGTATTGAATGATTAAGGTCTCCAAATTAAATTAATAATTAATCCAATACTGATTAATAACATTTATAATGGAAAATGCGTCAAATATTAATTAAATTTTTAAACATTGTATACAATATTTAAATTATAAATTATGACAATTTTTATCTCAAATATCACACTTTATTCATCACATCATTCAATTACTTCCAGTTAATGTACACCACTCTCGTGTATATCCCATAATATCAATGATTAGTCCATCACTAATGGTTAAGATATAAGAATTATTATATAAATGTTCACAAAATTAATATAAGATTTACTGAATCTGTTCTCAATTTATAGATTAATCTTTTAACTTCTTCTCTGAATATCTCTAAGACAGATATTTAGTGAATACTTAGAATTAGTTAATTTACTTTTAATAAATGGAGTAATATGCCTATCTTTCTCCCTGGCTATCCCAGTTATTAATCAATACAAATGAATTACATATTTTTGTTATTAATTATATTAATCATAATTAATAAACAAAATTCATTTCGATTGAAGTAATTGAGAAATAATTGATTCTTCTATATTTGAGAGGAGAGAGGGATCATTACTTTTGACAAAGCATTAAAGGATTGCCATAAAAGCTATATCTATAAATGGGTCTGTCCCTTTAGAAATGATAGATCCAGGGAATTAGATTACGAGTCCTTTCGAGAAATTAATAAAAAGATCGCTTAATCTTCAGTTTCTGTGAATTAATATCAATTTGAAAGATAGAAACAAATCAAATGACTTATTTCAGAGAGATTTCTATTGGAGAGTTTTGGGTCAATGATATCAGACATCGGAAGTGCTCAGCAGTTATTTCTGATACCACTTCTTCTATTGATGATCACAAGCCAGGGATGGACAGAAAGTGTGTCAAATGAATATTGTTTTCTCTTAATACAAATACAAGAGATTTCACGGAAAATCAATTTTGGATCAAATATTTGTTAATAACTTTAGTCAACGAAAGTACCAACAAAAGTGTCTGATATATAAAAAGAACATTTTTTAGAACATTTGAAACATTTATTCGTGTACTTTATTCTGGTGAGTGAGCATGGTTGTAATCTATCAGCTTTTATAAATCAATGAATTTCTAGCATAATCCATAGATATACAAAAGAGTGGAAGAAAGTCAATAAAAGGATTCTTTGATATTATGTTATTTTATTGATTTTGATGGAACAGTCACTAAACATATAAATATCATCATAAGAGTGAAAAACATTTGGCTGAGTAAAAGAGTAATCAGGATATAATGTATATCGCTTTCAATGGCTGAGCATTAAATATTGTAAGCCTTCAACAGACGACACGACTAATGGACTGAAAAAAAATTCAAATTCAAAGCTCTGGTTATCTTTATATTTGCGTGACTTCTATCTTGAATTAGGATTTTATCTACAATTTCAGAGACAAACCATAAATATGTTATGCATTCTATAAATAAATGATTTGTCGATAAAATTGTTTTTTCTTTTGGTATCAGAAAAAAGATTATAAAAAGTTGTTTCGAGTCCTCAGTTGACATCCATGTAATTGGTATCGCAATTGTGTATTAGGATAAAAATGACATTTCTTATAATCAGGTGAATATTTCATGAAAATATTCAAAATGAAATGAATTTTACGGTTTAAACAGTTTTGAACTCAAAATAAGGTGTGATCTTCAAAACACTTCACTTTCTTTTGTCAAACAATTTTGAAATAAACGAAGAAATTGCGAAAACTGTTTGAAAAGGATTTGTGTTTTGTTATCAAAAGAATTGTCTTTTGTTACCACTACTGATATTTTGACAGAAATTGATTCGAGTCTAAAATATCTCCCATTTCTTAACAAAAAACAATTTACTTTTGATTTAAGATAAATTTCATTTTTGTCGGTATTGTCAAAAGGCAATACCAATATAATCCTTACGAAATTGATCTTTTAAAAAAAAGATATATGTTTCATAGCATTTACAATAAAAACCCATTATGGTATAACTCTTTTACCTTCAAGGAAATTTTAAGGTTGAAGTTAAAGTAAAGTTTTTATTATTCAAATTTAATAGGAATTCAATTATGACAAGAATTTAATATAAATGAAGGTATCCTAGATTCTAGAATGTTGTTGCAAGCACATTCTTTCATAGTGAAATTGAAACACAAAACATGCAAAAATTTAAAAACAATTTATATACCAAGCTAACCCATTTTAACAAATTGATTCAATTATTTTCTTACCTTAATCATTCAATAATTAGGTCTTATTCTCAATAAAAAATGATCTGACAATTAATTCGTACACAAATCCAAGGATTAATTCAATTTGAAGTGAGTCTGAAGTCACTCCTTAGCCCTCAAATCGATGACTGACTCCACTCCAGTCGACTCCACTCAGAATGAATACGAAAGACATCTAATGATAGATCGAAAGAGAGATTCCAAGGACTTTAACATCAAAATAATATTATTAGAGACAAGAAAACTAGTTTTCCAATAGTTTTATAGCCATTAAAAATATATCAGAAATTATTAGTTATTTCATTGAAAGAGTAATTTAAAAATTTCCATTAAAATAAAAGGAACGATGTTTGTTATCAAGGAAAATTTTTAAAAATGCCTAAAAAACCTATTATAATTTTTGTGTGCCTCTACAAAATGTATTGTTATCAGGAACAGTTCATAAAATTAATGTCTAGTAAACAAATTCCCAATTATTTCGTGATAATTGCGATAAAACAAGAAGTAATTAATCGTTTGGTCATTGAATCGAATAATTTATTATAAATTATGAATATTTGAAGAAAAAGATTATATGGAAAACCTGGTCATTAAAACAAGGATGAAATCATGTCTTCCGAGTTTAGGGAAAGCCCCAAATGGGCACCAAATAGGTTTGATAAAGTTCGGGTGAATTTGCTTTTATAGTGGTTTAAGTAAAAAATAAAACTCATTAAACTGTCGTCTTATGTGTTTCGGTTGACAGACCTCTGGATAGATTACTAACTTTCAATTCTGGTGTTAACGCTCTGTTGTTCTTCAATTGGAAAGGGCTCCGCATCTTCAATATGATTCTCAATTTACATGTTTACCCATTGCCTACACATAAGTTGTTTTTCTTCCAATAATTTCAAGTCAATGAACAAAAACCCGGTTTTCTGACGTTTTCATATTTTTTTCAATTTAATATTTTAACAAGTTCAATTCAAATATCAGATATTATTCGATTGGAAAAACAGATATCAAAGGGGGGAACAGTATATAATTTAATATGTCCGATCTTGATCATTCACCTCTTTTCAAAAGAATTTCAAAGCTTACAATTTCTGATTGTATTACAAACAACTATTTCTTTGAATTCTAAATGAATAGGATTTTATATCGAATTATTTTGAGATAAAAAGAAGCTTGCTCACCCATTACGTATCTAAGAAAAACTCTACTAAATCCCAGTTGTTGTTAAGGTTTTTCATATTTAAGAGCAAAATAGTTTCCAGGGAAGAGCTTAGAAATTTAGTGACACTTGAAAGCACCTTTTTAATGATTATAATGATATTTTTAGAAAACAGAATAACTAGGTTTCAAAAAAGGGATTTTCAAAAAGCGATTTTCAATAGTTTACAAATCGGTTTTCAATAAATAACAAGCAAAAAAGTATGCCGTTTTTACCCTGTTTTAACTCTGATATGTATGAACATCTCTGATATGTATGAACATCTCTGATATGTATGAACATCTCTGATATGTATGAACATCTCTGATAATTTCTGTTCATTAAATATTGAACTGATTTTTAGGTAATTCTTTCAAAAAAGAATTTTGAATTCATTTTTAATTTAAATGTTTCAGAGTTTTCGCAGAATTTCAGTTTGTCTCAAAAGAAGCGGATTTTATTTCTGCTCGATTCTAATCTAATTAAAAATTAATACTTCTTTTTCAACAAAATGAATGTAAATGTATTTCGGAATAAATTTAATATGAATTTTAATCTTTGTATAAGTGGTACATATTTATTTAAGTTGTACAAATCCTATTAAAATTGTCTTTCACAATCTTAATTTTGAAAGCCGATTGTGAAAATCAAGCAAAAATCACAGATTGCGAAATCAAGAATAATCTTTCCATTTACTAATTAGTTTATTTGGCTATTAATCTTGGAGTTTTTGAAATATGGTTTTGTTTCATTTCTTAATGTCTGAGTGTTTCTAATTGTCCGAAATCATTGATTAATAGCACTTCTTTGGCAATGAATTATCGTTTCCTTTTGCACTTTCAAAGAATATTTTACTTTAATTAAATTAATTGATTCAGTTTTTCAGTGTATTCAAAATTTGAAGTAAGCAAAGTTAGGCAATCGAAAAATCAGACCTATATCTATAAGTCCATAAAGTTTTAATGGCTTTTATATGAATTTTAATTAACTTAAAATAAAAATACCATCTTTTTATGCTATAAAATTGGACCTGGGGTTGCTAGGGATCAATTTTGGCAGACCTTGTCAACTGATTACCAATCAGAAAAAGATTAAATCATTTATGACATTCAATGGGTTCAATATTTTGGTCTCAAAACAGCATTAATTATGAATTTATTTAATACTTGTTTTTTGACGAACGAAACGTTGGGTCGAAACAGGACAGGGATGGCCACAGGGATTGAGATTAGGCAAAAAACCCTTTATGGACAATCTACAAAACCTATTCCTCGAATGAAAATGATCCTGGCCATCCCTGGTCAAAGAAGGCGTTCAAAAAAATGAAAGATTATGCAAAACTAAACACGAATTTTGGGAAAAATTAAATAATCATAGCTTTCATCAAATAATCGGTGATTTTATTCAGAAGAAAACATATTATAAACTAATCAATAGATTTTAGTTTAAATTCATAACCTTTTGCATAAAAAATAGACTCAAATAACGGGCAAAGTTTTCAAGGATTACTTGATGTAGAGGCTCTTGAGGGAGTCCTTACCTTCCAATTAATTCATATCTTTAGAGCAATAATATTGGTTTGAAAACACATTAATTTATTAAGAAATCCATTTTATTGCACAATTTATATTCATTTGAGACATATTGGTCGCAAAGGACCAATTTCATTTCCAATAATATTGGTAATTCTCATTTTATTATTCGTTTTTTCTGTTTTCTAGGTATTTGTTTTTGTTTATATGTTAACACAATTTATACATTAAATGAAATATTAGATCATAGCTTCTAAGAGCTGCTTAGAGGGGGTTTAGAGGGGGCGCCGGCTTTGCTTAAGGGCGAGGAAGAAGATAATGCAAAATGTTATGAGTTGTGCGTAAAATACTTTTTATTAAAACAATATTATCCTTTAATCTGGTTATTTATTTTGTACTAGAATTCAGTGTAGGCTTAAAATTATTCAAAAATATTGTGATGAAAGTATACTTCAATTTTGTTTATAAGTAATTTGTTTTTGATAATCTATTCATAAGATGTGGGTATTCTCTTAAACTTTCAGTTTTAATTTAAAAGAGCTTCTTTTTGTTAGTATTCTAATCTTTAATGTATAAATTCAAGTGAACTCTCTAAGTTTAGCATTTCAAATGATAGTGCTGCCTCAATTGTGTTGGTTTTTCTTTTGCAAGAGCATATCGAGTTTCAAATACTCCTAACCCAGTTAAAAGAGCAGGAAAAAAGAAATTTTTCAATTTTCGCGAATTTTCGTCACATTTTTCTCGAATTTAAAATTGAATTTTTGTTTTGTTTTTTATTTTCTTTATTTATTTTATAAAACAATTTGTGTTTTCCTCACAAAAGTGCTGTCATTTTATTTTTGAATAATGTTTTAGGATTTCCTCGAATAGAATGAAAGTTTGGAAAATGTCTGAACCATATTAATAAACCACACTTAATAGATTATCATGATATAATTGATGGCAAACCTCCTTCCTGTTGTGTTATGCAACCCCTTCCTATACTTTTGAAACTCTAGACAGATTCAATTAGACATAAGGGTTACTCAAGAGGGGGATTCATAGAATTCATTTCTTTAGTTTAACATTAGTTACATGGATATGGTTGAAGTCTGTGCAGATATTAAGAGCCACATAAATTGATCCTGCTTAACTAAAGTGACAAGTCTTGGGCAACACTGGATATAACTAATATACGAGAGAGAATTCATTGAAATGGTTTTGCCTCTCAACAGAATAGACGTAAATACAATCTTTAATGTCGTTCCCATTGTTTAAACACATTTTTTCTTTTATTATTTGTGATCTCTTATCCAAAGCCAACAATCTTTTTATTATTGGGTATATTATTATATCTAATTACCATCAAAAAGCAATAAAGTTCACTTGTTCACCATTTATCACGTTATCTTATTTTTGAAAATCTATCAATAATTTTCAAATACATAATTTAAAATTGTTGAGAGCTTTCAATCGGTTTGTCGGCATTGTTTGATGGGTCAAATTGAAAGCACTTTGCAAACCAGACACAAGAGATTCAGTGAATTAGGATTATCTAGAATAGATATCTGAGAAATTCCAGTTCATCCAGAATTCAATGCTCTGGACATTAACTAGAATCTGTGCCGGTCTCTAGGGTGACCAGGTGGTCAAAGGCGAATCAAGGGAGGAATAAGTAAGAATCAAGTAGATATCAATGATTTTCCATAG
>JAQIXD010000447.1:0-26712 GCA_034699985.1 Minunthozetes semirufus
AATATCGTAGTTAACGATAAAATCAAAGTTGTGATTATCTTTCGATTGTGAGTTAAATCTTACAGTTTGTGAAAACAAATGAAATGATTTTTTATATGTTTTTCCTATATTTGTCTCAAATGTTAATTAAATAAAAGATATTCTAATAATTGTCCGACAATTCAATTAAAATACATTTCATAAACAGTTATAAATAAATGTGTTTTCCTCTAATAAAAAGTTTGAGTCAATGAAACAGAATTTCACTCAAATTCTTATTCATTGACTCAAACTATTTGACAATAAATGTGAACGTCTTTTATGAATGCATTCTCTCTCTTATCAATTGTTTTCGCTTTCAATGACTTAATGTTTACAAAAAATATTCATTGAATTGAGTTTTGAGCGAATATTCCAGAAATTGCTTTAAAATTAATTAAAACTCATTTTTAACTCAATTTTGAGTAAACTTTGTTTTAAACCAATATTTGTTTTATTCATTTATTTGTTTGAAGATCTGATCCAACAAATAAGTTGTCTTTTAATTACAAAATGATTTGTTATTAACTTTCAGTTAACAAAAATTCAAACTTTTTTTTGACAAAAAGTGGTGATAATTATCTTAAATTTAAACAATGGTTAAAGTTTTTTGTTTCGGTAACACATCTAACGGCGAGTTAGGACTCGGAGGTATAGAAGACGAACACATTTTGCTTCCGAGAAAACAGAAACTATCGATTGATTGTCGAAAATACAGTTTAATTCAGTTGTCTTCCGGACGTAACCACACTTTGGTTCTGTTCCGCAACCACTCAGAAGATTCAAGTATTGTCCTCAGCTGTGGATCTAATGAACGCAATCAGTTGGGACGAGAGGGCAGTTGGAAGCGGTTGGAACCGATCGATGCCTTACACAATCATATAGTGATTAAAATCTGTTGCGGAGCCAACCACTCGTTAGCACTTACCGAAGCCGGACAGATGTTCGGGTGGGGCTGTAATCTGTTCGGACAGTTGGGTCAGTACTTTCTTATTGATAACAGGTTTTTGAGCTGAAATTTATTTGTATGAAAGGAATCGGAAATTCAATGGAAGAGTCGGTGAGAAAGCCTTCTTTAGTCAAAAGACTGGCCGCCGAAACAGTGGTTCAAATATGTTGCGGTGGAAATCATAACTTAGCCCTCACTAAGAGTGAGTACTTTAATCTTCAAATAAACCAAAACTCGAATTAATTTTCTGTTAATTAATGACTAAATGTTTACTAATATTTCAATTAACACATTCTAATGGACAGACGGTTTACTTTACTCGTGGGGTTCCAACGCTTTTGGTCAGGTCTGTCCTCATATCACTTGTTGTTTGCATTTGATTTCAACAAATCATTTAACCAATAGTTGGGAATCGGAACAAAAGGAAACATAGAGTACACTCCCATTGAAGTGATTAATCTTCGATCGGTTCCAATACGACAACTATCTTGTGGTGGTTCTCATTCAGCTATACTTTCCTATACGGGAGGAATATATATGTGGGGAAAGAATGAATTCGGTCAGTTGGGACTCAGTGACACAGATAATCGGTCGGTGCCAACCGTTCAGACAACTCTTCGCTCTCAACGAATTTCATTCATTGATTGCGGTGAAGAACATTCAGTTGCGCTCACAATAGAAGGCGGTCTCTTCACGTGGGGCGCCGGCATGTATGGACAGTTGGGACACTCCAAGAACAACAACGAATTATTGCCGCGAAGAGTCTTTGAACTCATGGGAAGTGTCGTAACTCAGGTCTCATGCGGTCGATGCCATACATTAGCGACTGTCGGCCCAAAAGGCAGAGTTTATGCCTTTGGTCTGAACGGTTCGGGACAACTCGGAATCGGTACTCAAATCAGTAAAAGTGTTCCAATAAGTGTGAGGGGGCAGTGGGTAGAGCTCGGAATTAAAGATGTGAGCCTCCGAAATATGGCCGGTTATCTGCTTCCAGTTATCAAAGACAACACCTCTCCTAATGCTTCCAATAGAAACAGTCCGTCCCGAAGGTCAAGAACTAGAAGTCCTCCCAGTGATGAAGAAATGCGAAAATATGGCTCTGATATGTCAATCGACGAGTTGTCCGACTGTTCTGACGATCCCTCAGAAGTGACCTCTACTGATGAAACCGTTATTATTGAAGAACCGGAAGACAGAGAGAATAGAGTCCAAAGAAAGCCTAGTTTTGTGTGCACTTCAAACACTATTGTATCGACAGAACCCGATTCCATACAAATAGATGAATACCAATCGGATCCGGACTCAGACTGTGAACTAACAACAGAGCGACAGACTCTTGTTCTCAAACTAATCGTTGCCTCAAAAGGGGATCAAAGTTTCGTTTTAGTGGACAGACTCTCCGATAAAAGCAATCCGTTAGACCTCCGCTTCGATAATACATTTGAAGAGATCTATAAATTGGATAACAAAAGATTCGAACGTTTCAGTGATGCCGCAGAAGACCAGACCGTAGATATCGATGACATCGATTACATAGAAAATGCTTTGACTTCCATCTCGTGTTGGAATTCAAGTTATATAGACTACGACCCGAAGACTGACGCCGTCTTACCATCGATTGACTGGAAATCTGCTAAAATGGGTTTCGGACTCATTGAGAGCTCTAAAAATAGTCGAATCAAAGAATTGGTCTTTCAATCGATTCTTCGAATTATTCCGGATTTACCAAACATTTTGGATCAAAACTCTTTAGATCCGGAAGTTCTTCGAATATATCTATTATTACCACTCTTTCACTCGTTTAGAACTGAATATACAAACAAAGAAGTCATGAATAAATTGATCGGTGGTTACATCAGAGCTGTCCTCCGTCTCAATGACTATGCAAAGGAAGAGCTAAAACTCTGGTGGAGTCAATTGGAAGACAAAAGTTTCAAAGACTTGATTCTTGTGATTAAGAGTTGTATCGTTGAGTTGTTGAACATTCAGGACAATGAAAATCAAACGAATGCATCACAGAATCAGAATGATTCCGATCAGAGACTAATTGATTCCACTCTTCACAAAAATCTTGGCCTTTGTCTCGATTTTATGGCTCTTTTGCATGAAATCAACAAAAAATATAACAAAATATCGTATAAAGTGTTTTACATCGAAGGGATTAGCGATAAATTCGATTTAAAGATGGATTATATTCAT
Source organism: Minunthozetes semirufus (assembly GCA_034699985.1). Lineage (NCBI taxonomy): Eukaryota > Metazoa > Arthropoda > Arachnida > Sarcoptiformes > Punctoribatidae > Minunthozetes > Minunthozetes semirufus. Next base: position 3,167 of record JAQIXD010000447.1, read on the forward strand.
TGGTTAACCTCAAGAGCCAGAAATATTAATCAAAGAATCGCCGGAAGTGGTCGTAAAGTCCTCTACTTATGTGATTTCCCGTTTATCTTCGATCCACCGGCAAAGACATTGATTTTGGCCACAGATTCGGCGATACAACAGCAAAACGCGGCTGAAAACGCTCTTTACAGAAGTCTACTCCCTATTCATGTGCTGACAGGATATCGACCGAATCCATACTTTTGTTTGACTGTTAGTCGAGACTCTATAGTCGAGGACACAATAAATGCTTTATGTCTTCAAAATCAAAATCCGTCTGAATTTAAGAAACCACTCAGACTTGAATTCCGAGGCGAAGAAGCCATCGATGCCGGCTTTGGTAGTGAGGGTGGAATGAAAAAAGAGTTCTTCCTTTTGCTGATGAAAGAGTTTTTGAGTCCAGATTACGGACTTTTTGTCGAATACAAAGAGACGAATACGATTTGGTTCAATCCGGGAGACATCGCAGAGAGCAGAGACTTAGTTGTGTATCACTTGATTGGTATCGTCTGCGGTCTCGCCATTTATAATCAGATCATTATATACCTCCCGTTCCCATTAGTTCTCTATAAGAAACTATTAGACGAATCTTTGGTTTTGGAAGATCTCAATAGTTTGGACCCAATTCTGACCAAAAACCTGAAGGATATAATAGAAACCCCTTTTTCTGAAGAGGAATTTAATGCCATTCATTCAGATATTAATTTCATGATAACTCTGACATGTTTTGGATCTGCCGTTGAATTTGAATTAGAAAAGAACGGAAAGAATAAGACTTTGAATTACAATAATAGGGAGGAATACGTCCGCCTCTACTGGAACTACATTTTGAACGTTTCAATAGAAAGACATTTCGATTCATTCAAAAAGGGATTCAACAAAGTTTTGGACACAGGAATACTCGAACTGTTTCGCGCCGAAGAACTCATGCAATTAATCACCGGTCAAGAGGTATACGATTGGAATGCTTTGGAGACGTCCACTAATTATAAGGAACCCTTCAGTAAAAGTCATCCGACTATAGTCAAGTTCTGGAAAGTGTTTCACTCACTCACTATCGAACAGAAGAAAATGTTTTTGTTGTTTCTGACCGGAAGTGACAGAATCCCAATCCTCGGAATGAAAGCCTTAAAGGTTAGTAACTTTTCAATAGATTTGTTAAACTATTGATTGAATTCAATTGAATTTCATTTAAATTCTGTTTATTTTTAGTTAATTATTCAACCGATGAAAGTGAGTGAAGAACATTTACCAGTGGCTCACACCTGCTTTAATCTATTAGATTTACCAGAAGTCTATTCATCTGAAGATAAATTGAGTCAAAAACTCCTTAAAGCCATTGAAAACACAAATTACTTCGCACTCGCATAACATGTCTTTCCCGATATTACACACTTTTATAGCAAATAATTATTTATTTAATAATTTGTTTGAATTTAATATAAATTTTATAATTATTTCGCGAAAATCGTTAATAAACTCGATTTATATATCACTTAAAAATAATAACAAATCAAATAGTTTTGTATTTTAGTCAACATTTTATTAATTATTTGCTTACAAAAGGCCTTAACATTAAATTCCAGTTGAAATGACCACAACTAACAACAGCTCTGCTTTTAAAAAAAGAGTCAATACTTATGTTATAAAAACAATTTCTTTATTTAAATTCAATTAAAGATCTGTTTTGACAAAAATTTTATGCCTAAATCGAAACTCATTCCATTGGGAAGGCATGACGTGGCAGTCAATGTGCTCTTCAAACTGGACCTAACATTAAATAAAATGCGTTTAATTAGTAATCAATTAATGTATAAAATGAAAGGAAATTGTGGTTAAATTTCGTGTTTATAAAAGCATTAATTGCTTCCAAAACATAGCGATTCAACCAATCTTTGATTTTGCAGATAATAGGAAACGCCAACATTCTTAGGAAACCCGAATCTTGGAGCTGGTTCTGCATTATTTACAATTATCTTTCAACGAATACTTACAATTAGTCGAGAATCGGCCAAATCGTTGTCGCTATAGGCCTTCGGCCACGTTTTTGACGAAAACCATTTCGAGTTATCTCTCAACTCATTTTGATTTAATTGTCGACAACAGGAATGTCATCAAATAAGTCGTGTTTCGCAAACATCGAAACCCGAAGTCTTAAAATAGTTGATCCAATTATAATGGATTTGGATCTACTTATTGTTCACATTTTCCCAAAAAAATTAGAAATGCTTTAAAACATGTGCTCTCTTAGCGCTCACACATATCAATGATAAGACACGCATTTCCAGAGCTTATATACCAAAGAGATGAACGAATAGGACTGTCCTCTATTAGAGTCTATTGTATTCAAAACTTGTGAAAACTTTTTTTTGAACTTAAATTCAATTTAATTGTACTTTAATTGTATTTATTTTTATATAAATTGTTTTTTATTATATTTTTAAATAAATTTAAATATTTTTTGATTAAATTATATATAAATCTATTCATAATTCGCTGAAACAATAAACGGTTGAAACGGAATAAGTTTAGAGTTTTGATGACATTTGAGAATCCATTTCGGTTTCACAAATATTAATGATTCGTTTGAAAGACAGGCCTAAACGCAGACATAAAACAAGTTATTATCAAATGAGAGATAAATTATTAGTTATTTGAAAAACACTATAAATTATAGGCTTTTATTCTTAAGAACTATTTCCCGATTTCTGCAAATAATAGAATTGAATACCTCTTCAAACTCTTGACTCCACTCAGAATTAGTGACAACATATTTAACTTTATCCGAAAGGCTTTCCTCTAATTTCCTGAAAATAAATATAAAATAAATGAAAGAATCAAAGAATATGAGACAGAATACGAACCCTTTGTGTGATATTATATATTCTGTTAATAACTGCTTCTCGTTGTCATCAAAGACACCAGAAATACAGAAACACTTCCCTTTGAAGATGTCTAACATCTGAGAGGTTGAGGTCTGATTTTCTTCAGAATTATTTGAAGACATGTTTGTGTTGTTGTCAACACCGGTCGACTCATCGGTTTCCATGTCGTAAATCTCGTCACTCATGTCATTGTTTTGCGTTTCATTTGTAACAGTTTTTTGTCCGAAACCAATCACTTCTTTGATTTGTGACTCGTCTTCATCCTCGTCATCGATATATTGAATTCTTTTTCTATTATTATTAAGAACCGGAGGAACGTATTCCTCGTCGTCTTCCATATCCTCATCTTCTTCTTCTTCATCAGAAGTGTTGTCTAAAGTATACCTATTTTTGAGACAATTGTTTAATGAGTAGAAACTGAAGGCATTAAATTAAAACCTCTTCCAACTCAAGAGTTTCTTTTGATTGAATGAATCGTAAATCCATTTTTCGGACACAATTCGTCCTCTTTTGGACTTCACTTCATTGAATTTAGGAGTGTTAGCGAACGCACAGCTGTTTCAACAGAATTAGACTCAAATGAAAAATAAATGAACAAAAAGACAATACTTTACATCAAATGAGTGCAACTCTGGTCCCAATCGGGTCTATATTTGGCGCCCATTTTGATGGCCTTATCTCTGATATCACTTCTCTTTGGATTAACAAAACCACTTAAAGCGAAGACAACGCCAGACATTAATTCATTGAATGGTTTATTTTCTGCCGCTTTTCGCACTCTTTTAGGGGGTGACGGGTGTGAGGACTGCCTATTGGCTGAAGAACTGCTCGTCGATGGAGTGTTTGAAGTTTTTTGCGTATTCTTTGGTGTCGTTTGAGTTGCGTTTGGTTTGGGTTTTGACGAAGAATTAGAATTTTGTTTATTCTTTTGAGGTTTTGGTGAACCAGAGGTCAGCCCAACAGCTGATGCCAAAGATGTGCGATTCGATACATTTGGGGAATCATTTGACTGATTATTCCTTCGCGAGAAAAAAGAACCGGAATTCACGTCAGACTCCTTGTCCTCATTGTCGGCACTCCTGAGCCGAAAGGGACCGAAATTTATTTTCGCTGCATTTGTTTCCATCTCTTCGTCGTTATCTTCTTTTGTGTTAAATCTAATGAATGCTAAGCCATAGGATATCTCCTAAAGGTTTGAAACAATTCATTAAAATTAATGAACAAAATATAAGTTAAGACAAACCCTATTGAATGGCTGTTTGCAGACGATCTTAATTCTGTCCCATTTCTCGGTTCTTGAGTTCGGCGAGAGTTTATCTTTCGGGAACTCACGGATTCGGTTATAGTTATTCATTGACTTACTATCAGATGGAGTCATGAATGAAGAGGTGGACAGCAATACTTGAAAGCGAGGCTTCGGGTCCGAAGAGTTGGCGACTAATACTTCGATAAACGCCGAACAGTCGTTTCCGATCTCTATTGTGTCCACTTTTTGGGGTTCTCTCAGCTCTAGTATAACGAAAGCGCTTTCCTCCCATTCCTTACACTTCCAGGACTTGAAGTCTTTGATTCTCAACAAATTGTTTGCAAAGAATTGGTTTGTCTTCAATTCAATCAAATTTTAATCAAATATTAAAAGCAATTAGAGTTCAGAAAACTTACCGAATCTTCAGAACTCTTATCAAGGATTGCGTCAAACTTAATGGTCGGCATTGTTTTGATCTGAATTAATATCTTCAGTAAATTAATTACAATTAAAACTAAAACAAAATATTGATTTCAAAAATTGCGTAATTCTGATGAAATATACCATAATTTTGATGTAAATAATGTTTGAAAACACATTTTGTTTATAATTGGTTTCAATATTGAGTTATAATAAGAGGGACTCATTTGAGGACAACATTTATGAATGATTTCATCAACAGATTGTGCGCCAAAATTGATAATTGGGTTAATAAACGCCTCTAATGGGTACAGTATTACCATCTTTTGGCTTTGAAATATAAAAGATTATCAAGGTAATCAACAATTTCTAAATGATATTCTCGAAATATTGATACTTTTGTCTCAACTTTATTATAGGAATGGATTGAAAAACTATAGTTTTATATCATTTGATATTACAATAAATTTGAGAAAAGTAGAGAAAATGTAGGAATAGATGAAAATCCATAATGAAATTAGAACTGAGTTTTAGGGAATTCCTCCAATAATTACAATTCAATAGTAAATGAAATGATTGACAAGTCTTTACATAACTAATTAAGTTTTAGAATTAAGTTTTAAATGTCTGAATATTTTTGTTTTAATTTGAGTCAAAACTAATACTTAATTAAATTCTAAAACAATGTTTTTGATTCAATTCTTATTTATTGTCATTATTTCCATAAATATTGAGTCTTTGAGCGCAGAAATCCATACAAAAGACTTAACGAGTGATGAATTCCAATTGGATTGTCTTCTAATTCATAATAAGATCAGAGAAAAGCATTGTTCGCAAAAAATTCAGTTTAGTAGCAAGGTTAGATTCTTTGATTTATTCAATATTGTTTAACTCAGAGAATAATTGATTAACAGCTCAAGACATTAGCCACACGAAGGGCAACAAATTTAGCCGAAAATGATGGCAAAGGTTACTCTCGTATTCCTGACTCGACTTTTGGTGAAAATGTTTATCGACACAAATATAGAGTTAATTCGACTCAAACTGATTGTAAAGCAATTGTCCTCAAATGGTATAAAGAGAAGAAGAACTACAATTGGAAAGCAGTCAATTTTGTGAGTTCCAGTACCAGACGTTTTGCTCAAATAGTTTGGAACTCTACCATAAGAATTGGTTGCGCTTCAGTGGCATCAGTTGGTCCCAATGCTCACGTGTTTGTTGTTTGCAATTACTATAATTCAGTGAAATTTCCGATCAATTCCTCTGAAAATGTACTTTCAATTGAAAAATGTGATCAAAAGTTAAGTGAAAAAAGATTTAGAGTCAAACCACTAACAACTGGGGAATGGCTTCAGAACTGCATCAGTGAACACAACAGAATCCGAAAAATTCATTCCGTGGAACCACTGACTATCAACGCAGAAGTGAGACCACTTTCATCTGTTTCTTTGAAGGGATTAATCAGAGTTTTATCCGAATTGTTTGAAACAGGTATTCCAGGCCTCGCAAAAGAGAGCCACAGAAATGGCAGAAAGAGGTTTCCGATTCTTTCGGCACAAGCCTTCAAAATATGGTGAAAACATTCATTGGTCTAAACAAAAGCAATTGAATGGTTCTCTCAATTGTAACGTTTCTATCAGCAAATGGTATTCAGAAAAGAAGAGCTATGACTGGGATTATCGTCAGAAACACAACGCAACGGTTCGACACTTCATTCAAATGGTATGGAAATCAACTCAACTGATTGGTTGCTCTCAAGTTAAGAATATAGAGGAAGAAAAAGGCGGAATATATACTGTCTGTATGTATGACCCGATAGCAGATTATGGCGACTCTGACCAACAGTGGGAAAACGTATTTCCTTCCCCTGATATGGTTAAGACAGAGAGCCCGCTAATTGTGGTTTCTCCCGGAGCTCATGACTACGAACGCGTCGATGAGTTGGATGAAGAAACGGAACTCGAAAAAGAGTTCAAAGATGTGGACGATATCATTGATACCAGAAAAGTGTTTGATAGACAAACTCCAGCCCCAAGTCTTGAGGATATGTTCATTAAGACCACCACTGAATCAATTGGTTTCGATAGAAGTGAATACATGAATAAGAGTAAAGGTTTGCGACGAAAGAACTGATTCTAGTCTTAGAAATGTTTTGCCACTTATTTCAGAATATAATTGAAATTTTATTACTTATTCTTTCACTCAATTTATCTCATATTCATTGATAAGTGAAATATATTTTATATCTGATTACTGCCACATATTTGGCACATAGTTTAGTAAATTTCCCTTCAACCCCTTCCCGAGGGACGACTTTTATAGTGATTTGTATTATTGTTTAATTCTATCGTTTCTATTGATTTAATTGGTTTTGATTTTATAAAAAATTTGATAAATTTTAACAAAAAATTCAATTAATTAAGAAATAAATGATTGAAAATACAATTCAAATATAATTTAAACTCATTTTAAATAAAATTTTATGAAATAAACAAAAATTCTTAAGAATTGAGAAAAACTTTAATAAAATATTTGTAATTAATTGTTGTTTAGAAGCGATTCCTTTGAGTCCTTTTGAAGACATAATTATATTAAATTTTATTATTTATTTTCGATGAAAAAATTGGTCGAAAAGTCCAATGAATGACATAATAAACACATAAATAGAGGCCTAACATGAGGTCATCCCAAGAGTTCAAATTCTTCGTCAGAATCTCCGGTGTGTTCTAATTCTGTGAACGATTCAGTGGCCCCGGAGTTGAGGGTTGAATGAGTGGACAAATTGCTGTCAAACTGTTCCTCATATTGAGGCCAATGCGGAGGTCTTTCTTTAGTTAATTCAAAAAGAGATTGTTTTTCACCGAATAAGAGGTGTTTTAAGACTAAATGACACCAATTGTCGAACTCTTCTTCTGTGTCACAATAGAAGCACAAAGCTATGGACGGATCCAATAAATTGATGTCCATTCGGGAAGATTTGTGGCAGTGATAGCTCGAGTCATCGGCTTCGAGTTCATCCAAATCGATGAATGGATGAGTGGTGTGAGGGTCCAAAAACACCAATTCGTTGGCCACACATCCGATGAAATATAAGGCATGATTGGGTCGACCACCGATTATACCTAATGTCTGTCTCATCGCAAACGTAGTCTTAAGTGACTTAAAATAAATGGGATTTATCTCTGAGAGACCCAAACGAAGAGGAATGAACAGCACTAAAGGCTTCCAACACTTTTTGACACTTTCTTCACTCTCTTCACTATTGCTGTCTTCAGAGGAAGTTTTGCATAAATTTTCTGTTAAATTAAAAACCATTAGAAATCAAATGAAGAGATTATGGATGAGCTCTACTACTGACTGATCTCATTGATGACCACCATGTTATCCATCGCCACATGTATTACAATATTATTCCATTTATCAAAAGCACTCAATTTTCTGCAAATAGAAGACAAACATTAGATCCATATTAAAGGATTCGAATAAGAAGTGGCAATACTTCAAGACTTGAGCGATAGTGTTGGGACCAAACCAGTTGCCGACGGGTTTACCCTCTGAAGCACCCATTTGTGCGATTTGATGGATAGAATAGATGGACGTCTTTTTGTCACCAAATAGTTTGAGTACTTCTCTATACTGAAGATCTGCTTCTAATGATTGATTGGGAGTCCATCTCCACTCTCTTGAGAGGTGTCTAATACACAGAGCCTGTGCTAAAGCCATTTGTCCGCACCTCAACATACAGCCCCACCCACTGTCAGATGTTTGTCCGTTTGGACCACCGATTGGGACAAAGTTTTTGCGATAAGTGATCCAAATTCGAGACTTTATATCATTTCGTAATTCTTCGAGTTCTGTATCAAACAATTGCCACAAATAGTAACCAATTATAAGAAATGATAACAAAATTGATATAAAAGATGGAAAAGATGTCAAACCGTGTAATGAACTGTATTTTTTCCCTAATATCCAAACGGGTTCTTCAGTTGGAGGGAAGTCCTCGTAGAGGTCACTCGAAGACTCGCCATCGTATGACCAGAGCTCAGAAACTATTCATTTAACCGAATAATGAGTCAAATAATCTGTGAATCAGTTGAGTGATGAATGGCTTACAGTAAGTGTTTGGCGCAGAGCTAATGGCCATCGAATACAAATCCATTGATAACAAAATGAGTGAAACAATGATCAGAAAAATAAATAAAGCGATCGATAACTCGATGTGAAGATAATTTGTGAGCAAATCCTTTGAATTTGTGTTTATATTATTTATTGTATTAATTGATGTAATCATCGGTTGAATCAAAAAATTTAATTAAAATACAAAACATTTTATTAATGTTTCAATCAATTGATCAAAACATTGAAATCATTTGTTTATTTGTGAAGAAATGGTATCAAAGAAAATAACGTCTCTTTAAGTCATTTAAAGGGATTACTATTTTTAGTATAAAATATAAGAGATTAGAAACAAAGGGATCGATATATTGTCACATACTTTGTGTTGAGTTTATGTCATTTAATACTACGTTTTTGTGCTCAAAAGCAGAAGGACTTTAAACCCAAAACAATACGCAATAACAGGGATCACCATAGAAACAGTAATGATAATCCACATTCTCCAAATTGCCAATGTCATTTTCAATATTACCTCGATTCTATAGAAATGCCTCAATACTTAGCATTCATTCAATTAAAAAGTTTTTATAATTTTTAAAAATATTTCAATTCTAAGCGTTTCTAACAGTTTTAAGACTTTTATCATAAACTTTATTCTGAAATATCTTTTAAATAATTTTCAAAAGTTTTATATTTAAATAAAACTATTGGCCTAATAGTACAGTATTAGTGAAGCCTATCCAAGCCCTCCATATGAGTAAAATCTATACAATAATATAGAATATGAAAGAAATTTGAGGCAAACAATAAGTGAAATAATAGAAGTATTGAAAAAATGTATTATTTGATGAAAAGACTCCTCCTGTATATCATCTATATTTTGTAGTTTATTATCATTATCTTATGTCTTAACCCATAGGGAGGACTTCATATTCATGCTTCAGAGGGACCTCGAAGTAAATTCTAATTAATATGAAAATGAATTATAAGTTTTGTAATTCATATGAATATTAATGACACAAATATTGTTAACCTTTTATGAGGATGTTCTCTATGTGTGTGTCATTAGCGGACAAATCATTTTGAGTCTCTATTATAGAAACTTTTTGTATTATTTCGTATTAATTGAGTTTTTGATTAATTATTGGTTTGATATTTGGAATAAACTTGAAATTTGGTCACAAACTGGGAATTCAATCAATTTTCAAGGTTTTCAATATTAGAACATTTTTACGTTTAATGACTCGACGATAGACACGATTGAAATTTGTCTGAAATTCTGTTAATTCCGTTAATTCCCACACATTTACACATATATTCCGTTTTAATAGAGAGAGAATATTCCCATTAAATCCATTTGTCCTTCAAATGAAGCGAAACAAAGCTTTTAATTGTTTTCTATAATCAAATGATTTTCTCTAACATTAGTTCTGACATTTGAAAACTTATTGAATGTTCTTTATAAATCAAATCCTATTTCTATTATTCAAATAAAATAAAGCATGAGTATTCAAAAAATGAGGATTTCCCCAATTATTTATTTTGAGGCTAATACGTGTCCTCTATGATGGTAGTCATCAATTGTAAAGAATATTCTGTATAAACGTTAGCATTGACTCAATGGCATAGATTTAGTGAACCTGACCTATAAAATAATAATATTCAAAGAATATCTCATATATAGCACAGAATATCAATTAATTTGATTGAAAACAAAACAGAATAATAGTGTAAATCATTTGCTGTGTTAACTGTTTGTGGTATTTATAACTAAAGGAAATACACAAAACACTGAACAGAATAACGGAATTATTCATGTTTTTGAAAACAAACAAAAGGCTTCGGGTCAAAGATATTTACTCCGAAACTTATTTTCACACAATTTACGGGAGTGAGTGTCACACAAACCATTTACATTGATTAAAATGATCAAAATGTATTCATTTGAATAGTAATTAAACAATTATTGAATTCAAGTGTTTATCAAAAGTATTTAAATTTAGTTTCAGTGGAATTGTTTTCTATGAGACACTTCTTAGAAAGATCGATACCAGGATTATCAATCAAGAAAGATGTTACGTTAGAACCGTTTCTTTATCAATATTTAATTAAATTAATTGACATTTCTCTTAATCTTTAATTAAATATTAAACTAACCCCGAAAGTCAGCAAAGAAAAACATTTTGTTCACTGATTTGGTTGACTTTTAATGGCAAATGTCATGAAATACACGAATAATTTTTCGAAATTTCCACTGGAATTGGTTGTGCTTGGGGTTGTGCCCGAGGCTACTCCAGACAAATGAAAGAGAGTCACAACGACTTAATTATATGAACGGCGATACCAATTGAATAGCACTCTATTAATACAGTTATGTATTATTTAGTTTTGTTTTACTATCAGTTCCAATGCCATGGCTTAAACTGTTTTGCCAACTGAGCGAATGCGCACATCATATGCCGAATATAACCAACTCTTCGTCACAGAGTTTATCATTTGATTCAAAGAATATTCAAACAATTGATTCGAAGAAAACTTTTGGTCGGAGTGAAAAGGGTTTGAAGTTTATGTGCCTTTAAATCAATTTGTGATATGAGTCATGTTGTGAGTATCGGAAATAATGAGCAAAATGAGCAAGCTCAACATTTATCAAAATATCTGTTCAATTCTTTTTGGAAATCCTTAAATATGTCCGCAAATGAGTATAAATGTTAATACGGATCAATTGTCTGAACAATTTTGTCAATTGATGTAAACTTCAGAGGCTATGAACAAAATATGACTAAGTCTATGAAAGATGCGGCCACATCACCAACCGTTCCAATATTACCCCAGCAGTATTACTGTGCGGTCACGTGTTGTAATGGCGATAACTGTAAGCCCTCTACGATTCTTAAAGGAGTTAGGAATCCATACTATTGTCCCAATCGAGAAGTGCTTTCAAATGGCGTTCCCAACAGTTATAGCTTTTCGGGAACGACAACTCCATATACACCCAGTATATCGCCTCATTGCCTAGCAGTTGACCATTTCTATACAAGTGGACATGGATGCTTCAGACGCGCTGTACCGACCATGCCTTTAATGATGGCACTTATATTGTCTTTACTTAATTTAGTCCTTCCGGGTTCGGGTAAGATATTTAAATCTTGTTAACTTTGTTCCACTTAATTCAATTCATAGACAAATTATCCAGATTTGTATAAATATCTAATCCATTAATGTTTATTAGATTTATTGGTCTATAAATATTGACAAAAAGCTATAAATCCTTTTGAAATCCTTTATTTGAAAAGTTTTGTGAATACAGTTATTCTTAACTTAATTTGTGTTTTGTTTTCAATATTTTGTTAATTAAATTATTTTTGTGTAGAATTCATATCAGACTCTTTTAATCAAATATTGTGATCATCACAAAAATCTTTTTATTTTGAGTTTCAAAATAAATGAGCATCACACATTATCTATTCTCTTGACATGAGATACCATAGACACCATAGAAATGTGTTGATGTTTACTGTGTACTGATTTATGATAGTTTTGTTTCAGAATAAGTTTTATATTCAAATTCTAATACATTCTTCTTTAAGTCAATCATATAATCGATAGAAATAACAATTTTTTGATTTCTTGTCTGAAATATAAAATTATTTTTCAATCGATTCATAATTTTGAATATATTTTCATTCATATAATCATTATTTATTATCCTTGAAAATGCATAGAGAAGTTAGCAAGTTCAATAAAGCAAATTCTTATCGGTTTTTCAATAATCCAATACTTGTTTTACGCGTGAAGCAATAGAAATTTATTATGTAATTAAATATGACCTTTATAGAATTTTTAAGACTGATTGAGCAAAGAATTATGCTAGTTCTATTTTTTATGTTTGAGAAAATATCCAGGTGCTAATATTTTGTTGAACTAACAGAGCAAGAATATAATGATTTTGAGACGATATGAGACTTTTTTTTATGAATAATAATTCGATAAAACAAATACTTATTCGAAAAATCGATTAAAATGATTGAAATGGAGCACAATATTGAACTCTAACCTTGACATATACCAGTGCTAATCGTTATCCCCGAGTATTACATTAATATACGGCTAAGAATTAATGCAATCATAGAATAAAACAATGTTTTGGTTCACAAAGTATTGCAATTCATATAAAATTAATGTTTTATTTTAATAATTATGGTTTAATACGATGGAAATCGCACGCAAAATATGCCCAAAACCAATGGCACTACTGGTGTCGAGTAATTTGTTTGTGAGGCACGTCTGGTAATGAAAATTTGTACCTGATTAGAGTGACAATTCTGAATGTGGGACATCACTGACATTAACGCTACAAAAACCATAGATTAATCACAAAAACTACAAAATTCTCGATCGATATGAATGAATACTTGTTTAAAACTATGTTCTCATTTAAACTCATTTGTACTAATTTGTACTATAAATTGGACTAGATACATTTTATTTTTCATATTTATCAGACAGGAATATCAAAACAACTACTATTTTATTAAAAATTCCTAATCATTCTAACATTCATATAAATAAGGGCATAATAGTCAAGGGCAGGAGATTTTCCAAGATCACCTAATATCGATAGTTTGACAAATCTATGATTCGTATGAATTGTAGCATATAGAATCTATATATTATAGAATTATATATTATAAATTATAGAATTTAGCAAGCGGATTTAAATTGGGAGTTTTAAAATTGACTTTTATTTGATTGAAAGCTTTCATAAAATTATCCTGCACTAATATTAAATTAATAATAATTATAATAATAGAAGAATTAATATACCATTTAAGGAATAAACATTAGATTATTTGAAGATAGTTTTGATTGAATTATTGAAATATAATATTAGAATATTTTTTGAAATACAGGAACATTATTGGCGTCGATAGCAATACTGTTCGGATGTAATACAGAATATGGCAAAAATCATTGGTTCAAAGCATTCTTCATATGTTTTTGTTCAGCAGTTCTTCAGATAATTACAGCTATTTTTGTATTCGGTTGGGTTTGGAGTATAATGTGGGGAATAGTCTTCATTAAAAGTAAGTTCATTATCATATCATTTGTACTAAAAATATCTTTCTTCAGTTCTTTTTATCAGTTCATCAGTTTATCATAAAATTAGTGACAACTTATCGATAACTCAATGAATGCAATGATTTGTCTAAAAAATTGTTTTAATTTTTCAGATTCGTTGAGATATGGAGACAAACGAGATATCTATACAATGAGTTTGTGTTAAATGTTATTCAATTGATTTTCAATGATCTAATACTCGACACAACAATCAGTTAGTATTAAATGCAATTAACAGATAATCTAAAAACACTCTCAAAGAGTGGCTTCCGTTGAAAAATGAGTCACTTTTGAGATTATTTATGAATTATTTTATTTTTAATCAAATATTTATTATTAACACAAGAATTGAGTTTTATTTCAATTCACTGTATATTCATTAAAAAGACAATAAAATAATTGATTTATTTTCAAATTCTTTGCCTAAAAAGGAGTATTGAAGGGATAGTACTTATGCCCGGTGACAATGGGTCCGTTCCATCTCAGATGAATGATTCTTCCCTCTTCTCCTCTATCAAAGCTCTCAATTGTTGCCAAGTCTTCGGGGGTTAACTTGAAGTCAAAAACATTGATATTTGATTGAATTCGAGATGGAGTCACACTTTTGGGTATAACCGCAACCCCGCGTTCCACTTGAAATCTGATTAGAATCTGTGCCGTAGTTTTCTTATATTTATCTGCGATTTGTTTGATTTTTGGATCTTCTAATAATGATGGGTCCTCTGGTTTAGCCCATGGCCTGTCAGGTGAACCCAAAGGACTATAAGCTGTAATAAATTCAAATAATTAAATCAATGAAAAAGAATTACAATTATTTATTGATGAATACCTGTCACTACAATATCTCTCTGACGACAGAAGTCAATCAATTTCTTCTGATTCAGATATGGATGACATTCGACCTAAGATTCAATTATTTAATCAGTGATTCAAACGGAAAGTATGTAATGACTCACTTGATTGACGGCGGGTCTGATTGTCGCCTCTTTTAGGATTCGATCGATTTGTTGTGAATTAAAGTTTGAAACACCAATTGATTTAACTTTTCCTGTTTTCAGCACATCCTCCAAACCTTTATAGGTTTCCAAATAGTCGATATCACTGACCAAAACCTCTCCCTTTTCATTCTTCGGGAACTTTTCCTCTCCTTCCTGGTATCCTAACGGCCAATGAATCAAATATAAGTCTAAATACTGAAGACCCAGTGCTTTGAGGGAGAGGTCGAGATTGATCTGAACTCGTTCTCTCTTGTGGTAAGTATTCCATAGTTTGCTGGTAATGAAAAGCTCTTCTCTCTTCACTTTTCCGGCATCGATAGACTCCTTGAGAGCTCTTCCTACCTCTTCTTCGTTGCCATAAGCGTAGGCACAGTCAATATGTCTATAACCTGCATCGATGGCAGCTTTGACAGCATCGTATACCTTTCCTTCTGGTGCCTTCCAAGTGCCCAAACCAACCAAAGGAAACTCTTTTCCGTTATTAAGTTTTACTGTCTTTGAAGCCATCGTTGGTAACAAACAAATGGAAAGTCTGTTATAATTAATTGAAGTAAAGGTTTTAATCATTAATTGATTTAATTTGATTAAACTCTTGCCTTAAGCCCAGTCTCTAACAGTTCAACACTAATGAAGAGCTGTTTTAATCAACTCCCAGGCTATCACTCAATTGAAAACTCACCCAATAATAGTTGATAACAACATTTGATAAAATTCTAGTCTATAATTGGCTCAAATTTCTTGTACTTTTATCGGTTAATGTAACTACCAAGGTCGCTCCAAACATATAGACATATCACTTTTCATTGAATCTTATAAATGATTTGACAGAAATTTTTAAAAATATTTCCACAAAACTAACTTAAACAGAGAATAAGCAAACCTTTTATATATTCTAGAACCTAGATGATTTTATTAGCAATAACGAACACAATTGTTCTATTCTAACCTAATTCCTCGATATTTTTTTAGGTTCAGTTAATTTAGTGAGGAACAAATAATTCAATTATTATATTCCCCTAATAAATCAATTTGACCGATAAATCATTGAAATAGTTTAAGATTTTATTAACTCCAATTTTCCTGTCGATTCTGGGTCTTAATTCTTTTTAATGAGCTATATAGCAAATTGGAAATAATCTAGATCAAATAAACTGGAACTCCTCTACCATAAAGTTTTGATTCAAAATAAGTCAATTAATTAATGATTTTCTTAAAAATAAAAAAAACATTTTGAGTCGATAATAAATTATATGAAAATAAATACAAATTTATTTAATATTAATGCAAATTAATTGGTTTAAGACTTAATTGGAATATACTTAACCAGATAATTAGTTAACCAGATGATCTATTCCAGATTGTATTGAAAATAATATAGAGGTAGAGGTAGAGCACAGCTATAAAATTATTAAAATACAGTCTGAAAGGATATTTTGTAGAAAATATAGCGCCAAAAGAGTCAACTAAAGAGCGCCAAAACTTTTCTGATTGGCTCTAATGTTAAGTGAAGTCAACAAAAGTTTGGCGCAAAACAAAACACAAAACAATTTGCGACCAAAACAACGATTTCGGCCAAACTCTGACTCATTTTCAGAAACTATTTAAGACATTATGAGTGACGAAACAGGTAATTGTCTTCATTTGTTTACTTTTCTTAACCTTTTAAGCGATGCTAAAACTTTATCTTAAGTTTCAACTAAGACTCGGGAAAGACGTAAAGCTAGCAAACATTTGTCCAAAAAGTTGTCCGCTTTGGAGAGATTGAGACAATTGAAGGGATCAAAGAATAAGTATGAGTTGGAGGAAGAGGAAGACGTGTATGAAGAAGTTGATGAAGAAGAGTACTGTGAGATCGTCTCTAAAAGACAAAGAGATGACTGGATTGTCGACGATGACGGTCAGGGATACGCAGATACTGGAAGAGAGATCTTTGACGATGACTTCGACGAAGAGCCCACAAATTCGAGATATGACTCAAAGAGTAAAAAGAAAAATCCAAACCGAAAGTCATTGGTTTCCGAAGAGTCCGAAAAACCTGCGAAAAAGACATCGAATATCAGAGACATGTTTATGAAGAGTTTGGGAAATAAACCAAAAGTCAAACCCATTAAAGAGGTTGAGATCAATGAAGAGGAGTTGGATGGACTCATCGACTCTATAAGTAGCGCTTCCAACAGATCCAATGATCACAAACCAAAAGCCATGAGTTCAACACCAAAACCCTTGAAATTGACGCGAAAGACAGGCATTGAAACTAAAAGCCCGAACCCATTCGCTTCCAGCGGTTCCACCAAAAAGAGTGGCAAAAGAATGACAAACTCATCGAATGAACCGCCAATGAAGAAGAGGTCACTTATGACAGACACTGACTATAATTTTGACGAACTCTTCGATGAGGAAGAATTCAAAGCCTTCGATGACTTGGATTCTAAAGTGACTCAAACAACAGAATCTGATCTTAAACCGATTGACACAAAATTAGAGAAATATATTACCGAAGAAACAAAAATTGGATCATTTGATGGCGAATGGATTGCATCGAACGATCATAACGACATCCAAACGCTTCCAATTGCAGCGGTTTTGCCAAAAGAGCTGCCCTTTGAAACGGACGACAAAAACAATAAATTGATTTCATTTTATTGGTTCGACGCTTATATCGATTACTTTAAGAACCCGAGTGTTGTCTATTTGTTCGGAAAAATCTTTATTAAAGAACTTAAAAGACACGTTAGTTGTTGTCTTCAAATCAAGAATATTGAGCGCAGAGTATATTTGCTTCCGAGAGACCACTTCTTGGATGACAAGAACAGAAAAGTGACGCTACAAGACGTCTACGACGAGTTCAATGATGTGATCGCAAAGAAGTATAAAATAACTCAATTTAGGTCTCGAAAGGTCACCAAAAAGTATGCCTTCGATAACAAAGACATTCCCACAGAAGCAGAGTATCTCGAAGTTCTTTATTCGGCCACTCATTCAGCACTACCTTCAGAAATTACATCCGGTAATACTTTTAGACATATTTTCGGTGCAAATACTTCAGGTCTGGAGAATCTGATGCTAGATCTGAAGCTAATGGGCCCGCAATGGCTCAAAATCAAGAATCCGGAGATATCTGATCCACCGGTCAGTTGGTGTAAAGTCGAGCTAATCGTAAATAAAGCCAATTCTCAGATCTTTGTTGACGTCCAGCAAAAGCCTTCCCCAGACTTCACATTACTTTCGCTCAATATTAAGACATTCGTTAACCCAAACACCAAATTGAATGAAATAATAGGTATTTCCTGTTTAGTCAATAATTCATTTAATTTCCACAAAACAAACACTAAATGCAAATACGATTCGCACTTCTGTGCCATAACTAAGCCGTCAAACAATTGTGGAGTTAGTCTTCCCTATGATTTCAACGCGAAAATGGCGCTCAAGAACTACAAAAAAACAAAAGTTGAGCCCTTAGGCTCCGAAAGAGAGTTATTGAACTTCTTTATGGCAAAACTGCATCAATTGGATCCGGATATCATTGTCGGTCACGATATTTATCACTTCGATTATGATCTACTGCTCTCTCGTTTCGCTCACTACAAGATCTCAATGTCTTGGAGTAAATTGGGTCGACTCAAGAGGTCAGGCATTCCTAACAAAGCTAAAGACAAAAACGGATTGTGCGGTCGTATGGTCTGCGATATCAAGATTTCGAGCAAAGAGTTGATTCGCGCAAAAAGCTATGATTTGACGCAATTGTCGACACAAATACTGAAGAAATCTCGTTTCGAAGTCGAACAGCACTTATTGTCCAACTTTTATCAGTCATCGAATCAACTCTTAAGACTAATCGATCTCTTTATGAAAGATAACGATTTGATTATAAGCATAATGTATGAGTTGAATGCTCTCCCATTAGCCCTTCAGATCACATCTATTGCCGGTAATCTAATTTCGCGAACACTTCTCGGCGGTCGATCCGAAAGGAATGAGTATTTACTGCTCCACGCATTTCACGCGAAGAACTTCATCTGTCCCGACAAAGTCTACGCCAATAAACAAATTGATTTCAATGGTATCGACGATAATGTGCCACAAAAGGCTTCGCGTAGCAAAAAGGCTGCATATACTGGAGGTCTGGTTCTTGAGCCAAAAGTGGGATTTTATGACAGATTTATTCTTCTGATGGACTTTCTATCGCTATATCCATCAATCATTCAAGAGTTCAATATTTGTTTCACAACTGTTTCCCGAAATACGAAAGCTATTGAGAATGAAGACAACGAAGAGTTTATTCCTGAAGTGCCGGCTGAGGGACAGCCAGAAGGTATTCTTCCCAATGAAATCAAGAAATTAGTGGAAAGTCGTCGCGAAGTAAAGAAACTTATGTGTAATCCAGAACTGAGTTCGGATCTGAAACAACAGTATGACATCAGACAGAAGGCTCTTAAGTTGACCGCAAACAGTATGTATGGATGTCTTGGATTTTCTTATTCCCGATTCTACGCCAAACCGTTGGCAGCTTTGGTTACATTCAAAGGAAGAGAAATCCTAATGAATACCAAACAATTGGTCGAAAAACTTGGACTCGAAGTTATTTATGGTGACACCGATTCCATTATGATTTTAACCAATTGTCTTATCTTCGATGACGTCCTGACTATCGGTAATAAAGTTCAGACAGAAGTAAATCGTTTATATCGACTCTTAGAGATTGAAATCGATGGCGTCTTCAGATCTATGCTTTTGCTTAAGAAGAAGAAATACGCGGCACTAACCGCTCAAAAGCTGCCAAACGGTGAACTCAGTTTCACAAAAGAGGTTAAGGGTTTGGATATTGTCCGAAGAGACTGGTCTATACTCGCGAAGAGAGCCGGAGAGAGAATCCTCGATGAAATTCTATCCACTGATAAGACAAGTGATTTAATTGTTGATAATATTCACAGTTATTTGAAAGAACTCTCAGAACTTATCCGAGAAAACAATCTACCGATCGATGACTTTGTCATTAGTAAAGCTCTGACCAAAAACCCAGAAGAATATCCCGATAAGAAGTTAAGTCATGTTAAGGCTGCCCTCAAATACAATGAAATGAATAGAGGAAAGAAGTTGAGGAATGGCGATACCGTACCATATGTTATCTGCGAGGATGGGTCAGGATTGCCCGCTACTCAACGCGCCTATCATTGCGATGAACTCAAAGATAATCCTAAACTTAAAATCGATGTAAAGTATTATTTGAGTCAACAGTTGCTTCCGGTTGTGTCCAGACTTTGCGAACCAATTGATGGCACAGATTCACACATTTTGGCTGAATTTTTAGGCATTGAATCGAATGTTAATTTCAATAACCGATCGCTTCTGGAGGCGGAGACAGCCTTCGAAGCGGGAGAACACAAATACGATTCCTGTAAACCCCTTTACTTCAAATGTGTTAATGAAAGCTGTAGTCAACGAATAGAGATCACAAATATCTTCAAAAGACCCGAAACTATTGAAAAGACAGAAAAGGACACAAAATCTTTGGCTAAGAAGCGTCTGGAACTGACTTTCGGTCAGTGCCCGCACTGTAATATTGAGTTCAACGAATTGATGGCCATTCGATTCGAAGTTCAGTTCAGACTTTTGATCAATCAATTTGTCGGACATTTCTATCAGAAATGGATGATATGTGAGGACCATATCTGTGCGCATCGGACCAGATATTTCACGGGACAGATGACTCGAACCGGACCTAAATGTCCAAAATGTAGAAACGCCACACTTTATCCTGAGGTATGCGATAAATGAGTATTTTATGAGTCATATCACTCATTCATTTAAATGATAGGTAACTGAGGCTCAGCTCAATCTTCAATTGACTTATTTTAAACATTTGTTGGATCTGGACTCAGCTGTCAAACAACTTTCTTCAGATTCAGAGAAAGGTATTTGAAATCATATTTTGAATAAATTGACTAATAGTTTGTCTCTCAGAGGATGGAAAACAATTAAAGGTTAGGTTCGGCAAACTCTATGATAGACTAAAACAAGTGGTTCAGGCGTTTCTCGATTCGAGTTCTTATAATGAAATTGATTTGAATTTCCTGTTTAAAAGTCTTCGCCCGAAAATCTCAATCAAATGAAATTTCTGTCAATTATTTCAAACAATAATTAATTTAATTATTATTTCATAAATTATTTTCAAAACATTTTATAAAACATTAAATAAATGGCTTTTAATCTAATTTTA
Organism: Minunthozetes semirufus; assembly: GCA_034699985.1. NCBI lineage: Eukaryota > Metazoa > Arthropoda > Arachnida > Sarcoptiformes > Punctoribatidae > Minunthozetes > Minunthozetes semirufus. The sequence continues at coordinate 24,188 of JAQIXD010000447.1, forward strand.
GTGTTTTTACTGATTATTAAAAAATTATTAATTTATTTCTTATAATTCATTTCAATGAATATCTGGTTTAACCTGAACTGAAAGGCATTCCCTTCGTTTTGATTATTGATTTTGTATTTATTTTATTAGATTTCGATAAAAAGTTAATATGACTTAAGTTTTAAGGGATTTCGGGGTAAATAAAGTGTATGAAAATGTATAATAAAGATGAATGAAGATCTATAAAGTGGTTATTTTTCTCCATTTGACACTTTCTTGAAAATAAATGTTAAACTAATGTTCGTTCAAATTATGAGGTAATCATAAAATATAATCATTAGTCGCCCGAGAATTGGATAAATCACGAAATTAAACTCCAATAAGTCGTCTGTATGTGCTGTCGGCTCAGCATTGGTAAGGCATACAGTTTTTTGTTATATCGTAATCGTGACAATAAAATATAATTTGAGATATTTTGGGTCTGTTCTATGCTGTTCTCTGCTCAGAATAAATCCTTAACGAAAATATATAAATCAATAGAAAATATTTCGCCACAAAAGACCTCTTTTTCATTGTCTAACAAAATATATAAGAGTTTTATGGAAACTATTAATCCATTGGAAGTGATCTGAAAATTATAATGAAATCTATTCTTTGAGGCAAAAGTTTTCCATTAGTTTTCAAGTGTTGAGTGGCTTTTCATAACATTAATAATTAGTGAATATTTATTCTGAACGCATAATAAAACTAAATTAATAATCCGGTTATTATCCGCGCAAACAGTAATGCAATTATTCAACAGAAATCTACATTAGATTCTATGAAAACCTCTTTTTCAATATAGACTTATGACTACAATATTTCATTTCTGCAAAACAATGATAACCACATTTAATGAGACCTAAAAAACTCATTAGACATTCATATAGCTATTCATTCTGTTCTTTATTCTGTGCGGCATTTCTTTTCTGAGTTTAATGACAATAATATTCTTCAATAAGCCCTTCGAAGTTGTGATACATTTCATTAACCCTCTGTTCGACGATTGTATTCTTATTTTGTTTCATTCTGTTTCTGACCCACACTTAAGACAATAAGTATTACATTTCGACGGATTTCTTAAGGATAGAATGGCTATCGTTTGCCATAAACTCCTGAGTTTGCAATTAAGAAGATTTACTTCAAAGGAATTGATTTAAGGAAATAAAGAATAAAATGATTTAATTGAAATCCAGAAAGATTTCCATCAAAATCAAACTTATTCTGGTTTTCATCCATTCTCTGTCTTCTAATGAAATTATGTCTTGAAGTGAATTAATGAAAAACTTGAGTAATCATGACTTAAACACAAAAGAGATTTTAGTTAATATTGATTTATTTTGAGCACTACTTCACAACTTCAAGAAAAATGTCAAAACAATTGTGAAAAACAAGATTTTCAAAGAAATACATTATTTTAAGGAAAATATGACAAACATTTTCACATTTCAGGCGAATAGCTGTCAGACTATAAGTAATTATTTATGTTTTTTTTATCTTATATTGAATTTTCTCTTTTCATTGGATTAATGCAACGCTTTTTCGGACGGACTCACGAAACGCATTTAATCTTATTTTTTGAGTCACTTTTCTTGTGCTCGCATTAAAGACAAGACTAGTATTGAGACCAAAGTCTTGTTTCGAATCATTAATCAATTGACACATTAATAACATTGACATTAAGATTATTAACCGTTTGCTTCGGTTCTGATCCAACAACAAATCGATTTACAAGAAGTTATGAATTGAATATTATATCGAATGAGAGAAATATTTTCGGAACATTAGTTAGGAATTTATTGGACATCCATTATCGTGTCTGCCATTCAATGGTAAGTTCATTTGGGTGTCGAACCAAACAGAAAACTAGTCTCGAAAAAAGCCATTTCCATTAAATATGTATAATAGCATCGAAATAATGTGTAATCTGAATGAAAAGCATACATTTGGGTAAAAAAGTGAATTCATGGGAATTCATCACTTTTTCTAAAAGAGTTTAGAGGAAAGTAGTGTTTGCTTGAGATCAACATCAGAGTGGAGGCAATCATTTAAAGCCAAACGAATTGCTTTATATTTAGTTCAAACGTCTTTATAGTCTGTAAGTGAAGGAAAATATTTGGTAAAGAATAGGTGAACACAACTATAGACTCATAGACTCAAACACTCACTTAGTTTTTACATTCAAGAGATTCACTCAAATGAGAGTAAAGTCAAACCCATATCACGTCTTTGGGAGAAAAGCAGAAACAGTTCATCCCTTTTATGCCTTTCACTTATTGCTAATGCATTCTCTGCTATCATATAATATGTGTTCTCGTTATTCAGTGCACAATATATCGGAAACACGTGCGACAGTTCATCCTTATTCTCATTGCATAGACTTTCAGACTCCCAGTGCTCCCACTTCTGTAGTATCGATATTTTTTTTGCTGAAGACTAGAGTACAGAACCGAATAAAGCGAAAAAGTGCATTGATTTCACTTTTTGACTCTCTCTCTCTCTCTCTC
>JAQIXD010000448.1:0-26669 GCA_034699985.1 Minunthozetes semirufus
GGTGCAAACTTACCCAATGAAAACAACTATTAATAATCTATGAATAGTCTATTTTTAATTTATTTACCTTGTTTTGACTTTTGTTTACCATAAATATCTTATATCTTAAGAATAAAATGTCTACATTTTTATTGATCACTTATTAATAATACAGTGATTGAGGAAAACATAAGACCTAAAACAATTTGGAATCGATACAACTGTTGAAGATTCGGCGCCCGATATCTGTTGGGTTTTGTATCACATAATGAGGTACTTTTATAGTCTATTTAATGCAAAACCGATTCACTAATAAACGTCCGAATCGTTGAACACTCGAATCGATTGCCGGAAAACAACAAAAACTTTATGTAAATAAATGTTTGGTTTAAAAACTCTTCTATAAAGTTATGCATCGAATGAAAAGAAGATAACATATGATTTGCCTGAAAGGTATGACTCGAGAAGTGTCGAAAAGAGCGACTAATGTAGTGACTGAGGAGTAGACCATTTCAATGGTGTGTTTCCTTCGAAGCGAATCAAACGTTTGCTTTAATTCTAACAAAACTCTAAAAACAGGACTAATATATCGAAGGCCTCTCTCTTAGCCATCGATTATATTAAATAACTTTTTTTGTATAATAAATATAATAATGATTTGAATTACAATTAATTCTGCACTCAATGGAGGAAATGATTGTCAAACGAATTGCGAATTACTTTCGGCCAGACTTTGATATCGATGTGAATCTCACAATAAATATATTAAAACTTTGTTTTTTGCATAATTCTTATGTTGAGAGCGGGTGTTAGCCGTAGTTAAATGTTTTGATTAAATTACTTCGATTTCGTTGTCGGAGCAACTGTTGAATGAGAAAATAGAGACATAGAATAAAAAGCTGTGCAAAAACAGAGCAAAAGTTTTATCATTTATAATAAAAATTAAATTTTGTATTAATCAGTGAATCAGTGCTTACATGCAATGAAGTCTCCAAATATATATATACAATCGATTCATGCAATTAATTCTTTAAAATAAGTAATTAGTGTTTCGGCCCTAAAAATAGTGAAAATAATGGCAAACTGTCAGTAATTGTGTGAAACAAACAAAATATTAATCATTAGTATAATTGTGCGAAGAATTAATGGTTTAATAAAATTAAGTCAAATAAATAAATAAATGCATTCATTGAGTAATAAATTGTGTTAAAAGAGATTCAAATTATAAGCAATTCTGCAGAAAATCAAAGTCACATCAATTGACGTCCAAAATAAACATCGAAAAGAATTTAAGACAAAACTCAAAGTCAATGACAAACAAAATAACTAAAAGTTTTTCAACAAAAACCAAATAAGAACTCAAAACCTGTCCTTACTTTTCATTCGTTGTTTTAATTGTGAGTTCATTAGACTTACCGATCGATTAGTACTAAAATATGTGGCAATAAATTGAGAGAATTTGGCGTTTGATTCAAATCATACTACTATTGGGTCAGTCATGCGAACCACTACTATATCACTACAGTTCACTACAACACTACAGAATTGAAATGTTGAGGCCTTCGACACACAATCGGTTATTATTCTGAGGGTTTATTTGGAAAATCAATTATAAACAGAGATATTGTGGATATTGTGGTGTGATTTTGACAGACGCTTATCAGTAGATAATTAATTCTATGGTTAAGAGTCTATAAGTCTATAGTATTCGGTATTTAACAAAAAGGTATAAATTGTTATATCGTTAGTTCATTCGTTAAAATAAGTGTTATATAAATATTAATTTGGATTTGAGTTGAGTTGAGCTCTTAAAATCATTTAATAAAAGTATACAAAAAGTTAATACTATTTTTCAAATGTTTTAAAACTAAGTAATGATTTTACAAATTATGATTAGATGTCGACTAAAAAGCCTTTAATTTGTGTCAAAGAGACAAAGACTGCATAATATGAGAAGCTTTCGGTTTTATGTATTGTTTAAGTTTTGTCAAATGGGTTGTGAGGGTAAACACACAATCGTATGTCCAGTGTTTTAGAGGACATGCCGTTCAAACAGATTTTTGTTAATCGATGTATCAATACTTACACTCATTATAAGCAATAATTGAATAAAATTTGAGATAAATTATATTAAAAGACAAAAAGATTTCAATTATCAGAATCAGATCCATCGCTCAGATTATATTCGAGTGAAGGGTTAGAAGTTGTCATCAAAAGGAGGGTTGTGTTTGAGGAGTGGAACAGAAGCGGGACTTGGATTTCAAACCAATACAAGTCTTATCACAGAGAAGAAGCAATTATACAAATTTGACACTAATTTTAGTGTTTTTGCCCAAAAGATTGACATTAAATAACAATATTATTATAATTCTAATTATTTTCAATAAATTAACTCAAAATTTGATTATCTTTTGTGCGAAACAAACACTAAAAACAAATTCTAAAGTTATGTCAGAAAAAGAGTTGCAATCAATTATAAACACGTATTAAAGGGTTGGAGCTATTAATGAGTTGTGACACTCGTTAGATGTAAATCAATCAATTCGGCCGAAGTGGACGACAAAAGGGCAAAGTATAGAACCCAAGAGCCTATTAAATAAATTAATTCCATGGAATGACGATTACCATCAATGAACTTCCTCGCAATGAATTTCAATGTTTCGTCTAATAATATTACAGGTAATGAGATCTTCAATACCGCCCACCACTCCATTACAGTCAGCGGACACACAGAGAACACCACCTAAAATATCAACTCATTGGTCATACATTTGTTCCTTTACTCCAAATAGAGGGCAAACTCACCGATAGAATGTCGACGTAGAGAATCATGAAGTGAAGACTCATTGAGAGGAACATCGCTGAGAGGAGCCATATGTTAGTCCAGGGGGGCATCGCTACCAACGACTGGTTCTCTGATAAACTGTTTTAATGGTATTATAAGTCAATCCAATAACAAATCAATTCATTGTTATTATTAATAATATGAATGAGAGTCAGACCTATTGAGTGCGTTAAGCATTTCGATGGTGACGAGTACTGACAGAGCCATTGTCATGGGGTGCGGGTCGTGGAAAATATTACAATCAATGCCTTTGAAGTTCTCTGCGTCACCGATGCATTGCAAGTGATGCGACAAATGATAATATGTGAGGTGAGGTCCGTCTGGAGCGACCATAAACCACCATGCTGCTGCTCCTACAGTTGCAGCCCCAACATATGCTATTGTGAATCAATGGTTACAACAGTTATAGTGATTATCATATTTAAGTCAATGTCATACATCCGACGGCCATATAACGGAAGAATAGCCATCCAGTGATTAGGGGTTCGTTTGCTTTTCTTGGGGGTCGATCCATAATATCCAAATCGGGAGGATTGAAACCTAAAGCAGTAGCCGGCAGACCATCGGTGACTAAATTAACCCAAAGAAGTTGGACAGGAATAAGAGCTTCTGGTAATCCGAGCGCTGCCGTCAAGAAAATACTGAAAAATGATTTTAAGAATAAGTATTTGTTTCCACAAAAAGAGAATCTTTTTATTTAAAGTGATGTCAGACCTGACGACTTCACCGATGTTTGAAGAGATCAGATATCGGATGAATTGTTTCATATTGTTATAGATAGCTCTGCCCTCCTCTACGGCCGCAACAATTGATGAGAAGTTGTCGTCCGCTAAAACCATTTCTGCAGCAGATTTTGCGACAGCGGTTCCCGAACCCATAGCGATACCAATTTCAGCCTTTTTAAGAGCCGGCGCGTCATTAACACCATCACCGGTCATAGCACTGATCTCTCCGTCCGCCTGCAAGAACTCAACGATTTTACTTTTGTGGGCGGGCTCTACACGAGAGAAGAGTCGAGCTCTTCGGGTGGCATTCCTTTGCTCATTCAGAGGCAAATCATCGAACTCTCGGCCAGAATACGATTTTCCAGTCGTGTCCTCGTCTTCATCGAAAACACCAATTCGACGGCAAATGGCTTCAGCGGTCGACTTATTGTCACCGGTTATCACAATTACTCGAATACCTGCGGCATAACATCTTTGAATTGCGTCGAAAACCTCTTTTCGGGGCGGATCCAACATTCCTACGACTCCAACAAAAGTCAGGTTAACCTTTAAATCAAAGAAATGAATCAAAATTATATAAATTTCCAAATTGAAGACACAATTGAGGACAGAATACCTCATAATTAATAAACTTAGTGGAGTCCACTAAATCCATTTCATCGGGTCGGGGAGGGTTGTCCAGAGTGGCCAAAGCAAGACAACGAAGTGTGTCACGACCGGTACCGTAATGACGAGTGATTTCCAGAATTTTATTCATAATGTTTGCAGTCATCGGAAGCTTCTTATCGCCAACTCTTACGTGAGAACATCTGTCGAGAACACCTTCGGGGGCGCCCTTACAGAAGAGTTTAGGACCGGAACCCAATTTGTTTGAGGTTTTGGGTAAACAGTAAGTACTCATTGACTTCCTGTCGCGGGAGAACTCTAAAGTGAATTCCTTTTTCCACATATTCTTAATGTTTTGATTGACGACAAGAGCGGCGTCGCGTCTATTGAGTCCTCTCTTATCGAAATTCCATGGATTCATCTTTTCTGCCAAAACAGTGAGAGCTGTTTCAGTAGCCTCTCCTACTTTCTCGAACTGTTGTTTGTATTCATTGAAGTCAATGCTTGAGTCGTTACACATCGAACAGATGGTCGCCAACTCGAACAGTGATTCATATTCTGAACACTTGGCTTTGTTTCCCTTTAGGAAGACCTCACCGATTGGTTCATATGTAGAACCGGTGACTTCGAATTCGTTGAACTCAATATCACTGCCCTCTGCGTTGTTCAACACAAAGAACTACAAATGGTTCCAACAATTAATTAATTGTCACTTAATTTGATTAAATTATTGAACACTTACTCTACTGACAGACATTTGATTTGTGGTTAAAGTTCCGGTTTTATCGGAACAGATAACTGAAGTACAACCGAGAGTTTCAACTGAAGGCAAAGACCTAACGATAGCATTCTTCTTAGCCATACGACGAGTACCCAAAGCCAGACAAGTGGTGATCACAGCGGGCAGACCCTCGGGAATGGCGGCCACCGCTAAAGCGACGGCGATCTTGAAGTAGTAAATGGCACCCTTAATCCAAGAGCCTCCATGAGCCGGATCATTGAAATGTCCGATATTTATGGCCCAAACGGCGACACAAATCACAGAAATAACTTTAGATAACTGTTCACCGAATTCGTCCAATTTTTGCTGAAGAGGTGTCTTTACTTCCTCTGTTTCTGACATTTCAGTTCTGATTTTACCGATGGCTGTCTCTAAACCGGTTCCGATTACAACACCCATTGCTTTTCCCGCAGCAATGTTTGTACCCTTCGGTCAAATAAATCATTAATTTTTCGAAAACTACTTAAAGTTTTACTAATATTTACCGAAAAGAGGATATTCTTCTTGTCCTGATTGACGGCTCGGGGATCAGGAATAACATCAGTGTGTTTAATGACTGAAACTGATTCACCCGTAAGGATAGACTGATCCACACGAATAGTTGTCGACAGAACTTTTATGAGCCGAATATCTGCGGGAACTTTGTCGCCGACAGAAATTTCAACGATATCTCCGGGAACTATCTCTTTGGCTCTGATTTTCTGTACTCCAGATTTGTCTCCGCGAACCACTTTTCCCATTTCTGGCTCATACTCTTTGAGAGCTTCGATAGCACTTTCGGCGTTCCTTTCCTTTGATTCAAACAAATGATTAGAATTTGAGTCCAATTAGAAGAGCTCAGAGGGAATACCTGCCAAACGCCGACCACAGCGTTTGCTATTAAAATAAGTAAAATAACAAACGGTTCGACAAAAGCGGTGACAGAGTCTTCATTCTCTTCAAAAAAGGCTAAAATCTATTCAATTAATAGTTTTTGAAGAAAACAAGAAATCGATTAATAATTGGATTAAAATTAGAGGAAATGAATGGAAAAAAAACTCACGAAAGAGATAATAGCGGCTAATAATAAAATTTTCACTAAAAGGTCGTCGAATTGTTCCAAAACTAACTGCCAAATCGATTTACCTGAAGAGTGGACACAATTATATCAATAAAAGAGACAAATCATGGCTTTTGTCTGATGAGATCATCACTAAATCAAGACATACCCTCTTCTGCCGGCAATTCTATAAAAAACAAATCAAATAATTAGACATTAATTCAAAAATTGAATAATTGGTTAAAAACACATCAAATAAGAGAAAGTGATTCAATAATTTTGACGAAGACGTACCGTTTGGACCATATTTTTCCTGATACTTTTTGACCTGATCCATCGACAATCCTTTGTCGGTATCAGTTTGGAAGTAGTCGACAACTTCCTGCCAACTCTTGGCGTGTGCCCCTTCCATCCTTTAATTGATCACAATTTCAATTCAATCAAAAATCCCTAAAAATACTGAATTTAAAAACAAATTTAATTTTAGTCTAAAATTTAGTATAAATTAATCGTCAGTTTTCTCTTCAGTTCTCTATTTGTGACATCACTTCAAGACATGAGTTTCACAATACGTAACGCCTTTTCATTGGTCACAGAATATCATACAATAAAACCTCATTAAGGGATCACTTTTTTGGTCACTATTTTGCTTAAATTCAGTTTTAATCGCTTCTATTACTGAATATATTTTTTTAAGTTAAATACAATCTGAGTATTAATAAACTGAACAAATAGACCGTTAATTTGGCAAATAGCTTGATAATTGGAATAGTCAGTCAAAGCCTATTCTTTTATGAATAACATTGTGGTGGAAGAGCAGCTCCTTTTTTATTTCCTTTACTTTCAAATTATGATTTTATTTGTGTTTAAAATGAAATATCATTTAATTTTATTTGAAAAGTATTAAAACAAACTAAAAGTATTGGAAATGAGTTTTAAAATTAGAATAAAACAGTTGTCTGTTAAACGTACGAAAAAAGATGATTTGAGCGTATGTCAAATGAACTGAACTTGGAAGAGACGGAGAGACATTTGCTATGCTCCAGTCAATCAAAACTATCAGCAGAAGAGTTGAATTTTATCTAATGTTTTAGCGAAGGTTAGAATAATTTGACAAAAAAAATGACTCTAAACTGTATGTTAGGTAAGGCGTTACCAAACACTGAACGATGATTTCCTGAACTATGATTAGAGTATAGTTGAGTTGGGATGACGTCCTCTTAGCACAGGTTTTCACAAAAAATCTCTTTGAGACGAATTTCAAATTATTTTGGACTCATTTGAAGGCAAATACTATTAATAAAACGAAGAAAATGCAACACATTTTGACTTCTATCACATTTTTATATAGAAAACGTTTTGAAAAACTGCAATCTCTTCACATTCTTTTCATTTGCAAACTTATGGCTAATTATTAATTAATTAAAACCCCTTTTATTCTACAAAATTTAATTACAAGAATATTCTTCGGTTTAATTCGAAGACAAGACAAATCTAATACTGATTAGTGAAAAAAGGGTATAATATTTAGACCAAAATATTTGATTCAAATTTTGAAAAATAAACAAAAGAACGGGAAATGAAAATCAGATTCTCTTAAATATTGTGGGAATAAGTGAATCTCTTTTCTAAAAATAGTCTCAGAATCTGTATTTAGATTTAAGACTATATTGTTTTCATTGCTTTTTCAAGTCTTTTCTTCTTTAAAGCGCTTCAAATGAATGCTTAAAAACATTTTCAGAATTTTTGTTTTAAATTTTGAAAATTATCAAAAAATCAGTTTATGGCACAAAAACTTTCACTCTTTCACTATTTGAAGGACAAATCTCTCTCAATATTAATGGAATTTCTTCAGAGATTTAGGAAATTATTGCATAACATAGAAAATATGATCTTGCATTAAGTAGTTCATTTAATTAGGTAATTAATAATTAATTAAATTCCTAATTGATTTGATCAAATTAAAATATCAAATTTATTATTCAAAAGAGTAAAAAAAAAGTAAGTCACTCATTAGATAAGTGGACAAAAGGTTCAATATTCTTCTGACTTTTACATTTGATAACCGAAACTATGCCTTCACTTATAAGAAGTATGTTATTTAAATGCTATCAATAACTTTTGAGATATAGAAAATCAAATGCTCTTACAATAGTTGGTAACTTTGAGATAACAGTCGCACCAATGAATGCAATTAAAGAAAACTTAAAAATGGAAATAAAAATATTTTTCTTTTCATAAGATTATGTAAATTCAAGTTTTGGACAAAAAGCGATTTCATTTCTCTCAGCAGTCATTAATTCAAACCATTGAAGGAAAACATTAGATAATTCCATCACTGACTCTATTATTGAGTAAATATTTGTGGTAACTTAAGTTTTGAGATTTTGAGGCTATCCTTTCAAATTAATTGTTTGAAAATCAATATAAGTTTGGAATCAAATTTTAAGTGAACCAAAATTTAAAGAGGAGTGAAAGCAAAATTATAACTCGATATTTATTTGCCATTAACTTTTTAAAGAGGCATATAATCATATAATCATATAATCTTACAAAATTATCACAATTAAGAGAAATTTCGATTTCTATTAATTTACTAATCAATGAAGATTTATAGAGTGATTGTCACAAATAAAATCATAATTACAACTAAGAGTTGAATAACGAAAAAGAATTGAAGACTTACCTTAAAAATTGAAAATTTACTAAAATATAACGAAAACAGATTCAATAGAAGATAACCAAAGATTTATTGTAAACTTTGATCCATAATTCGAAGACACAAATCAAAAAGTGAAGAAAAGACAACAAAACTAAAGACAATAATTGTCTTTAGAGTTATTGAGAATAAGTGATAATCCAAATGTGAATTTGAGTTGAAGTTCACTACAAAAGCAATGAATTAAATGAAGTAATGAAAAGAACACAACTTTTAACTAAAGTTTGTGCAAAAGTCGACGCCTTCTCAGATGCGCTTCTGATGACTGTGCCGTACATTTAAACAGATAGCGAACCACTGATTAAATTAGTGAACTATAGAACTGATGTGACATCAAAACTATGAGACACGAAGACAATGACGCGAATCTCAATGTAACAAATGATGGAAAAGTTTGGTTCACAAAAATATACCTCTTTTTTACTCAACGATTAAATATCTAAACATTGATTCAATTAATATCTCAAATGCGGTCTATTTTTAGCCTATTTTACACTTTATTGTAAACTTTATTGTTTTCAACAGTTAACCATTAACCATGATGATTTACTCAGTTGAATTCCAGTTAGAAAGTCATTGTAAAACTTTATTGTTTTTTTTATTGCTTATTCTGATAGTTATTGAAACTGATTTTTTACTGAATTTTAATACAGAATTTAGTTTTACTCGATAACTGAAAAAAGTAAAAATTGGCAAAAACCACCGCAACCTTCAATTCTAGGGCTGAAGTTCTAAAAATGTTATGTTATAGTCCTCTCTCCCTCTCCTCTCTCGTTGGAGTCAAGAATTTTTTGGTAATTGCAAAGCGTGACGAACACTCTCTCTCAAGATTATACCAGTTCTTTGGTATAGACCAGAATTGCCACCAAATCGTGGGATAGAGTTCTTCTTCAGACTTTTATTTCGTATTAAATGTAAGTGTAGTCAACCTTTTGACAGATAACCAAAAGATATTTTTATATAGGAATTGGCGCTCAGGACATGTGTACGAAATTCAATATAGTGGGGAGTTTAGAATAATAAGGAAGGATTATTCCAGATTATGGGCCATTACCCTGATTCCACTCAATTTGTCAATAAGTATATTAAATTTTAAGTAATTATTGGATTCACATTTATGTCACTAAAATAGTTATAAACAAATAAACATTTATTCAAAAAAGTTGTTAAACTTTTCTTTCAATGGGTTTTCTTAATAAAAATGATCAAATGGTAGTAAGTATTGCTCAAAACCCTATTTCGTATTTTAGGTGATATCGATCTTTTTATTCACAGTGGAGTGGAATACTTCAAAGTTTCGCCTTTTATTGTATAATTGTTTAAATAGCGATAATGAGACCCATTTATATCAATTGTATAAAGAATTCTTATTAAAAATCAGTTACCAATTGATGACGTTATTAGCTATCATTTCAAACACTTAAAGGGATCAAAATATCATTCATTTTCAAATCGAATATTATTTTCAATAAATGAATAATAAATTGTCACTTCAATGATTAATTTGGATTTAGTTATCATTTTATTGGTTTATTTTTAAAACAATTATCAAAACAAAGGAATATTTTGTGATATATTAAGCATTTAATAATCAATTCCAGAATCTATGAGTTAATTCTTTAATTTGAATCATTGTCTGAAAACTACTATTATTTCTAAACATACGTCACATAAATGTAATCAAAATTTTGGCAAATAATGGTTAAATCAAAAGATAAGATGACACGCGTTCTCATACATTGAGAGGAATATCTCAATCAGTGATCAGATTTAGTTTCGAATTGAATTTGAATTTTGGAAAATTAATCGAAAAATATTTGTAAAATAAATTATTAGAGAAATTGTTTTCGAAGAAAATATTTTGGGAAAACTTTTCAAATAAAATGGTTTATGAATTCCTTATAATTAGGAAAAGATAAGGAATTTTACTCTTTGTTTGAGTGCTTTCGAGAATTCGAGATAAGAATTATTTTTAACAATAAAGATATCGAAAGGTTGTGCGTCAAAACCAAACGACGAATGCCTTTCAATTCTATTAGTTATCTTTTTCAGGAAGTTTTATTGATTGCAATAGAGATGACACCCAAAAGACACCCTAATATTGCCACCAATTCTTCCAATGCCTAAGAAATTGAAAATTAAATCCATTGGACTATGAGTTGAGTGATGTTTGAACTCTGAAGACAAGTTCTTCGACTCAAACTCCTGAAGGAACACATGTAGAGATCAGAGTTAACCACTAATTGAATAATAATTACTTAATGACTAAATTTGTTCGATCATTGCCAAGGGTTGGGTTAACTCAAGGATGAATCGATGAAAAATTACCCAAACATATGACAGTCCAACATGTGTTCCAACAGAGTAGTCATCGATAAGAAGAGTTTTGCCAATAATTCACAACTCTTTTCAAAATTAAGTGGAAATCGGTTTAAATAATACAATAAATTAAATTCAGAATAATTTTTATTAAAACAAATGATTCAATGATTTGTGCGAAAAGTCGTCAAAAATACAGAAAATATATTTTGAGAGAAGTTTTCAAATGATTATAAGTTATAACGATTATAACGATTCAGATCTATATTTAAACACAAAAATAATTTCCGACAATAAAATAGATTTATAGCAATAATACACAGAATATACGTCTGCACTAAAAGTCGAAGAATTCTTGTTGTCTTCCAATGATTCGATGGAAATGTTAGTTAATTTGGAGATAAAACACGTTTTAGTTTTTAAAACATTTAATCAAATCAAAAGTCAAAGCAGTGGTAACACCAGTGGAAACAGTGAATGTAGTCCTGCCGTCAAATGTAGTCAAACATAATATTTAAATAAATATAACTTATAATCAAAACTATTAATAGACTAACCATAAGAATAAACGCATCCATGAATTGTGTTTATAAACATCATATTTGGTCACTTTTATGTCACTATCGTTACGGAATGTGTCCAAAATAGTCTTCGCCCTAAACCAGAGAGACATTCAACAGTTTAATATTGCTTTCAATCAATTGATTTAAAAAAACAACAAAAATGAGTGAAATATTTGAATAACTTTTGATATGATTATTGCAATTGAGATGAAATCCGTAGATTTGAGGCAAAGTTAAGGCAAGTCTTTGATAACTTTCTTAAATTATATCTCTTATGGAAAACTTGGAAATCATTTAACCATAAAATTCGATTAAACGATAGTATTCTTGAAATAGAAATTCCAAGAATTGTTAAATTCATAGAATCTTTTCAGAAGAATATTCAGTATTTGAAGTATCGCTAAATTTTTAGCTCTAATTCTCTTCAATTAATTCAAAATTATTTATAAAAGTGTTTCAAATAAGACTCGTTTTGATTGAATGCCATTTCATTAATGAATAAATAATTTGATTGAAACCTGAAATACTAACAAAACAGAGAACGAGTTGGAAGTGCTATAAATTACTATAAATTATCCGAAATTAGAGAAGAAATGTGAAGAGAGACTCGAAATTGATTTATTCGATGATATAATTACTAAATTTAAATAACATTCAAATATAAAAATAAATAAAATTCGATTCATTCGTTTCGTCCCTGAAATCAAACCCACAGAAAAGTCGGGACACAAAAGAGTTTAACACATTTGCCAAATGTTTAACAAACCTTTTATACATATTTTTAGACTTTTTTCCGTTCATTACTGTTATAGAGATGTGATTAAACCACTATATTCTGCGCTCACTATCGGATCGGATATTCAAAGCAATAATATTCATATCTTTATTATAATTAAGATATTTTGCAAATAAAGTTAAAATCAGTTCAAATGAGTATCGAATCAATCATTCAATAAAAAAAAGTCATTAAATGGGATAACAATTAAGATTAGAATAAATCGCAAAACATATCTATTTTGAAGTTTGCAGTGAAGTAAAGACAGAATCTAATTCTCAATAATAATAAGTTCTTAACTTTAATTATAGCAAATGTGAGAGCATTTAATTGTGTCGACTGAGTCTATCTAAAGTGGGGATCGGCCTTCATATGGATCCTATCAATTGTCATTAGATTGGATTTGACGACAACTCTCTTATCTTAAAGATAACACATTTATAGTGAGAGGGATTTGAGTGCCTTTTAAGTCAAGATTCGATTATTACATAATTCTTAACAAAAGATATTCAAATTAAACAAATCTTTCGCTCAGATATACCAAAGATTTCTCATCTTAAGAGAAAATCACGCTCTGAGTGAAAGCTGTTGAGGAATGAGCTATAAATGTCTGAAATCGAGTCATTACTGGTATTATCTGAACAGTTGTCTGAAAATTTAGTTTTTATTGCAGTAAAAGACGAACAAAATTATTGGATATTATGACTGAATTATAACCGAAAATAAAGTGAGAAAAAGTGCAGAAATTAATAAAATAATTAATATTTAGATATTTATAGCAATTAATAGTTATTATGAGTTATTTCTGAAGTTAATTAATTTGAGGACAACAGAGAAGAGCAGAGAAGATATCAGAGAATAAGTGATGCAAATCGCAAACCAATTCAACAATTCTTGTACTTAAGCCAAAGGCAGAGCCTATGACTTCTAATTTAGTGTTCGCAGGCATTCCTTTTTTAATCATAGGACTGAAGAATAATTGTTGTGAAACGCATTAAAGAATTTCAGATCCACTCCACTATACCTCTACTCAGAATAATGGCACACATTCTACGCACAGAATAGTGTTAGTGGTGTGCTATCAATGCCGTACTCTTAACGGAAGGCAAAATCATTTCATTAGAAAATGAAAATAAAAAATTAAAGCGAAATCTTATTCGAGAGGAAAATGTTTTGAAACGATTCCAGACTTCACACAAAACTATGTCTTCGATTGTATTACGAAAAGAGAAGAGCAGCCAAAGAGCCAAAAATAAAGACAAGAATAATGAATAGACATTAACACAGCTCAAGGTCTTACTCGTGATCATAGAAGTCAGTGAAGACATTGAAGATTAAAGAGTTTGAGTTAAATATCAAAATAGTATTAAAGTATTCTTTTGGCGAAAGAATATTCACTTTTTTCAAACGATTCAACAAATTCTTCGTTTTTAGAGTTCACTCAAAAAATTATCACTTTTTTACTCACATTACATGACTGTTAACCGCAATGAGGACACCACTATCGCCAATCATTTTGATATCGGACGTCCCGTTTTCCGATAAAGCAGATGTCAACTGAAGAAAAGATAAATTAATTAAAACAATAAAATAAAAAATAGTTTTCATTAAAACCTTAATCATCGAAAAGTTGGAATTCTTATCCCTCTTAGTGGCGAAAAGCCAGGGCGGGCGCACTGACTTAGGATCTGCTCCTGATATGCACTTAGAATAAATCAAAAATTATTAAATTCAAACCAATTCAATGAAATTAAGGGAATACCATATAATGAGAAGTGGCGCGAATCAGATTTACTTTATTGCAGTGCTTTTCCACTGTTTTTAAGAACTCAAACCAACTGTGGTCCTGAAGTTCCTCATATTCGCCGCTAATTATAATATAACTGAATATAATTACTACAGTATGAGCACTACTAGAGGAATACCTGCCACTCTTTTGCTTCAATATGTGACCAATTTTTACGAATACTTTTTTGCGTTTATTTTGAAAAATATTAAAAATTAAATGAATTTTAAAAATCGGAGAAAATATTTACTGAATCCGGTGGCGAACGCATCGAAACCAGAATTATGAGGCGAATAGTCTCTAATGTCTGAGTGCTTATTGTCTTTGATTTGTTCTACTTTAGGCGAACCGAAGAAATTGTTGACCACTTCGTCATCCATTAAATTCAGATAAATATCGCCTAAACTTCTGTTTTTGATTATATGCCGTAATTCGAGTAAATTCTGTAAATAATTAAAACAATTATTTAATTAAAAGAAACAAAAAAGTGATCAAAAAATACCTGTTTTTCATTAAATAGAATACATTTTGTGTCAAAAATATAGGGAAATATTGAGTGAAGGGATGACTTGAAATGTTTGAGTTTCTCTACAATTAAAACAAATTAAATATTTTGCCGAAGAATTCAATCAATAGATCACAGACTTGGAAGGGGTCGGTAAAAGTGGTGATAAATCAAAAGTAAATCCATAATCATATTATGGCCAACAATGGGTCGCTTTGATTCGACCAAACATTTGAAAACACGAGAAAAGCCGAGCATCTCATCGATCACTTGTTGTCTTTCATTCTCTTGATTTTCTAAGAGTTCTTTCCGTTGTTTGGAATCAATTGGTTTTGCGACAAATCTTTGGCCAATTTGTTGGACCCAAACAGAAGTGAAATTTTGACGCAATTCCAAGAGAAACGAATAATTGACTAAAGAGTTGAGAGTGGGTTTGCATTTAAGAATCAATTGATTTCCACAATTTTTGTTAACCATTCGATCAGATATCCATTCAGACAACTGAGTGCTCACATCTTCATAACTGAGGGGACACTCAATGAAATTGATTTTTAAATACTTATCGAAATTGTCGATCAAATCCTGTTCTTCGCATTCATTCAAATAATTTAAACCATTTTTTAAAAACTATTTGAAATCAGAAACAATTCAATCAGTAATTGAATGAAAGAAAAGACTTTTCAATACTTTTTCAAAATTGAAATTATTATACGAAAGGAATTCAATGGCAGACAAATCAATCACAAAATAAGGGAACCGATTGTTCAGAGAACGGGGACAGACATAAAACGTGAACGTCTTTGTGCTGTAACTGAAGATAAATACAATTTAGTAAAGAATACAAACAACAATCAAATGAAATTCAATACATATTAGACTTAACGTTCTTTGAAAACAAAGAGATACCGATTTGACAGATAATGAAATTAGTGGCCGACTCTCTCTGTTTGCCATATCTTTCATCCATTGTATCGAACAAACTTGGATTGCAGTTCTTGTCGTATACCAGTCCAGTCATCTCTGTGTCAATTGCTGTCAATAAACATAAGTTTTATTCAAAATATTTGCGATAATTATTAAAAAAAGTTATTTCAAACCGATAAAAGAGGACTGTTTTATGGCGTCCCTCACAAGTGGGAACATTTCTGCGAAATTCTCGTTTGTTATTTCAGTCATTTTTGAGTCTAAATAAAGTAATTTGTCTTAAAATGAAATAAAAGTAATTTAAAACTCATTTAAATTGAAATAAATAAAAACGAAATAAAATTTATTTGAAATCAAAGAAAACAATTTTGTTTACAAATCAACAAAAGTGTGAAACTCTGCGCAAATGTTTGGCGCTTTAAATCATACGGAAAACACTTACAAATTACGTCATAATTGTTGTCAAAAACATATCTAAAAATTTATTACAATCACTGAAAAGGGTATTAAATGAGTGATATATTTGTTTGTAATTTATTAATGAATTTAAACCAAACTCTTTGAACACAGATTTAAAGTTTTGTTTACAAAACAAAGTTATGAGAGATTTAAATGTTTTAATTGAATTCAAATTATGTTTTTGTAATTAAATTATAATATTTTCTCGTTTTTAACTCATTTGCTTAAATTGTGTCAACTCTTTAATTGGTGTTAATTATGATTTTTCCATTCTTTGAATTGTGTTTAAATCTTTACCACAATTTAAATAAACTTTTACTACAAAAAGGAAAATAAAAAGTTATTAAAAAATAGTTGAAATTAATTTATTTCTATAATAATTGTGATCTAATTATAGATTTTAATTGAATTGTGATTATATTAAACAAATCATTGATTCTTTATTTTTTGTTATATTGTTTGTGATATTCTGTTTGAAGAATATTCTGTAAACAAATGGAATAATTATAAACTTATTTATAAATTAATGACAATTAAGCGTTAAATCCATTTAAATGATGAATAAATTGGAGAAAAGTTTTGTTTATAGTTTTCTAAGAAAATCATTAAATAATAGAAATTGTTTTCAAATAAATAGAAATATAAGTGATTTGCGAAGAGTTGTTGTCACCGGTATTGGAATAGTCTGTCCATTAGGTGTTGGAGCAGAAAAAGTGTGGAATAATTTAATCGAAGGAAAGTCTGGTGTATCTCAAGTGATAGGCGATGGATATGAGTCTATTCCCTCAAAAATTGCTGCTTATGTTCCAAAAGAAGACCTCCTTTTGGAAGAGAAGTTCACAAAAAACGAATTAAGGACTCTCTCGAAGTCAACTATTTATGCATTAATAGCTGCCGAACAGGCCTTAAATGACGCCAATTGGAAGCCAACCGAAGATAATGACAGAAGAGATACGGGAGTAGCTGTCGGTATGGGAATGATTGATATGAACGAAGTCATACAAAACGGTATGGCTTTGAAAAATGAAGGCTTCCATAGAGTAAGTCCTCATTTTGTGACCAAATTATTGGTAAATATGGCGGCCGGACATATAAGCATCAAATATGGTCTGAGAGGACCCAATCACTCAGTTTCTACGGCCTGTACTACTGGTGTTCACTCAATTGGCGATGCATTCAATTTTATTCAGAGGAGTGCCGCCGATGTTATGGTTTGCGGAGGAACTGAATCAGTAATAAGTCCGCTATCAATGGCAGCGTTTGCTCGGATTCGAGCGCTCTGTTCACAATATAACGATAGACCCACTCAAGGCTCCCGTCCTTTCGATGAAAAACGATGTGGTTTTGTAATGGGAGAGGGGGCCGGTATTATCGTCATAGAAGAGCTCAATCACGCCATCAAAAGAAATGCAAAAATTTATGCGGAAATCATTGGATACGGATTATCAGGTCTTTTGATTGTCTTTTGATATTATTATTAAAATATATTTATTTTGTTTCAATTCTTACAATAATTTGTATAATTAATGATCAGGTGATGCGAATCATATGACAGCCCCGGGAGAAGATGGAAGGGGAGCCATTCAGTGTATGTCTGCGTCAATAAAAGATGCAAAGATAGAACCGGTGGATATAAGTTCAATAAACGCTCATGGCACTTCCACTCCTTTGGGAGACAAAATTGAATTGAAGGCAATCAAACAGCTATTCGGCGAACACTCCAACAATATTATGATTACGAGTACCAAAGGATCGACCGGACATTTATTGGGTGCCGCCGGTAGTGTTGAGACTATTTTTACGATACTATCGTGTTATCACTCATTAGTTCCGCCGACAATCAATTTAGAAGAACCGTTAGATAAAGAAATGAATATTGTGGGGAATGTCCCCCAAAAATGGAAGTCCACAAAAAGGATTGCAATAACAAATTCGTTTGGTTTCGGGGGAACCAACGCTTCGCTCGTTATTTCAAATTTTCTGTTTTGAAAGACCTTTTGTTTGAAACCAATCATCGCTTTTGTCTTCTTTTAAAGCCTTTCAATAAATATAATAAAAAATAATTTAAAAATAGATTTCAATCATTAAATCATTTAATAAATACTTGATTAAGCTTTTCGTCTGCTTTCGGATCAATTTGTGACAATTGTCTGAAAGCATTGTCGCCAACGAAACAGATTTCATGTCCATCTGGATCCGCAAGAATTACTACCGTTACGGTTGCCTTTCCCGGAGTTTCTAAACTGACTAAAGGCGTCAAAATTGTTTGATTTTCTGCTTTCATTTGAGTCTGAATCGAAGGCAACCGATCCTCCGGACAACTGAAAGCTATTCTTCCAAAAGCCTTCTCGTGATTAACGGTTTCATTGATTTCAATTAATTCAAGTTTACATTCATTTGGTTTATACTCTAAAAGAGCTGTTCTATCACTGGATTCGATGAGAGTCATAGAGAGGAGTCGTTGCCAATAGTCAATGGATCGCTTCAGTGAAGAACTTGAAAGAGAGACTCGAGTTATCCGATCGGTTGTGTCCTCACTTTTTGGGGACTTTACAGTAAATTTGTATCCGTCGGGAGATATAAGAGTTAAGACTCCATTCTCTCGTTTGAACTCATATTTATGACTTTCGATGTTATTTATGACTCGTTTTGATTCAATAGTAATACCATTGAAATCATTCCCTAATTTATAATCACTTATACCGTAATTATATGTCAGCTCTAAGACAAAGTTCTCGTCTTCACAGCCATAGCCAATCATAGTCTTAGACCATCGGCCATCGTATGGGCCATTACACGATGCTTTACATCCGTCAGCAAATTCTTCGTGTCTCAGAACCTATAAAAACATTGTTATGATTGGCTTTTTGTCAGTTTTTTTAGTGTCACTTACAGTCATTCCAAGAATATCCCGAAAGAATTCAATATTTCGGGAACGATTACCAATTTTAAGGACAAAGTGAAGGGCTCTTCTCAAAGACATATCAAAACAAATGGTATAAATTTAATTAACAATTAAAAACTCTTCAGAAAAGACTTAACACACGTAAACACAACAAACATTTATTTGCGTCAAATCTATTGCTTTGATTTCGCAAAATATTTTGTGGAAATATTCAATGCTTTTAAGCATTGAATCAGAATTAAGTCCACACATGAAGTGTAACTAAACTTTAAGGTAAGTAACTTTAGATTCTAAAGTTTGAAAGTTTATTTAATTTGCTTCACATTTCACTCAATTGATTCATTTAATTAATAAATCCAAAAAACAATAATTGATGAGTTAACTGTTAAACTATCAATATATTAATCGAAATCTGAGGCAAAGTTTACAAAATGATTTTTTTTCTTACAAAATATTTACAAAGAATTAGACATTTATGATAAAATACATCTTTTTCGTGCATCATATCTATCACATCTACCAAAATACTGTTCTTAAAGCTATTTTCCAACTTTTATTTAGTTTTGTAAAGTAGAAAGTTGTGTCAAAATCATTTAAAAAGTCTAACATAGAATATCCTAATGCTATATGTATGACCGGTATACTACTATTGGAGAAGTTCTGTATGTGAAGTAGTTCTTCATTTATGACAAGTGGTAACCTCACAAAAATATCTTAAGAGGAAATGTCCTTCAAAAACATGAATTTTATGGTTATAATGGTTTTATATCTTTGTTTTTGTTTCAAAGAATATTATTATTAATGTTTTAAGTCTTTCAACAATTGTTTTAAAGAAGTGATAGAATCAGAGGTCAAATTCGGGCAAAACTACTCACAAAAAAGTGTGGAACTGATTGTAATGTTTGCTCTACTTTAGTGTGAAATCATATTATCATTGCTTTATCAGTATTATGATCATGTTCATATTATGTTCATATTATGCTCATACATATACTATCCTCATATTATGTTGAATACTCTGATTGCTCTCATCCCACAACTAAATAACTTAATCTTATATTTGTATTGAAGACAATTAAATGATTTAAACTTTGTATTCAAAGGAATGGGTTAAAAATTTTGGTAAAAAAATCATTCATTTGTCGGAACTCTTCTTTTGGGTTTTAAACTATTAATCATTTTATTAATTCCACAATAAATCAAGTCTTTCAGAATTTAAGGCAACCCTTTATGTGAGCGCAAACCCTATTTAGCCTTAAATTAGTTTATGATCACTAAATGTTTGTTAAAGTAGTGACTCATAGCCGGTAATGAAGGTTTAGAGTACAAATGACCCGTTATATGCATTTTATACATTATATACATCTAATTATGAATCCTTATGAAATGTTTGAGATCTTTTTGTGATCAAATCGATTCTTTACTCGTGTTTTTGAGTCACTCCTGAATTGAGTTCAGTCGTAGGCGAAACTCAAACACTTAATTAATGGGATAAATAAATGATTGACACCGACTGACAGATGAAGGCTGTCCACATCGCACAGCATAAGAACTTTATTACTGAGGAAAAGGAAATTTGAGATAATATTAAATTTCATGAATAACTTCAACTAATTTATTAAATCTAAAGCAATGATTGGAGTAAAACATAAATTACTGTTTAATCAATTAAAACATTATAATTAGTAAACCGATTGAGTCCTAAAGCATTAGAGGTTATCCCAAATATCAACAGATATTAGATGTGTGACTGAGTATAAGTATCTATAAGTATCTATGAATATCTATCTATATCTAGGTATGTGTATCAATGATTATATAATGAGAGTACGAGAGTATGACAATAATCTAAATGTAGATCACATTCACATCACATCACATCTAATCTGATTATTCGCAACCAATTTCTCTATAATTGAATCGATTAATAGTTTGATTAATTAGTTAAACAGATCATCGAAATGTCATTTTTCAGACTTGACTTTCAACTCAAGACATTAGTTATCTGAAGAAATGATATAAGAAATTATGCCTTCAGAGGGTTACAACTTTTTGTTGGTTATATAATTGCAATTCCTATCCTCCAGATATGTTTTCTCACATATTATAGAAGTGATAATTATTTTAGTATTTCTTTAGATTTTTAAATATATTTATAGATATTTGTAATACAAATGTTATGTTAAAAATGCATTAACGGACTGACAGACAAACAGAGTGACGGATCGACCGAAACTTTTTTTTTGGACAGATTTGTGAAAAACATTTTCTCGTCTTTCAATCAAAAGTTGTTTTTGTTTTTGCGAACAAAAAACGAACGAAAAATATATGAATTGTTTTAAGTCTTCGAAACTGTAATCGAATTTCAAAACATTATTCGAAAGTATTTTGTTTTCAATAAAAATCGATTTCATTTCAAAACAATTGATTTGATTTCAGTTTTAATTAAATTTCAATTATTTCTTAATTATTACAAAATGTCTGATAATATAAGAGGCGGAGGAGATTCAGATCAGATGAAGAACTCTTTAATAGCTCTGCAAAACCGTAAACAGATATTAATCGCAAAATTTGCAAATTTTAAGAACAAAAACAATGATCTGAGAGAAAAAATTGACCGAAAGAAGAGCCGAGTCTTTAGTCAAACGGATGCGGAAAAGCGTATGTTCGCCGATGTGTCACAACTGAGTGAAGAATCCCTTTGTGGCAAAACAACTATCAAAGGAATCAAAGATATTATAAAAGAAAGAAGAGATTCCGTCAATCGATTTGAATGTGAGACAAACCACAGAAACGAAGAGCAAACAAAACATAGGTTTCATTCAATACTTAATTGACTTAACGTTTGTTTTAATATAATTTGTCTTCAATTCAGAGATGATATCAATTCTCAAATGAATTCATTGACCAAAGAGTTCATCAAATTAAGTGTTGATTCTGTAATTGATTTCTATTTTTATTTCTTATATAAAACCAAAAGAAATGTTTTTTTTGTCTTAAAAATAGTGTTCAAAACAAAAGAGCGAACAAACGACTCAACCAACAGAAGAATCGGGACATCAAAAGGAAGAGCTCTTCCAACAAATTAAAGAAATGGAGAGCAAAAGGGAGGCGCGTAAGTCATTCAACATTTGTTTTGATTAAAGTTATTATAAATAAATTAAATTTCAATCATTTAGTGACTGAAGAGTTGAATCAACTGAAAGATGGATCGGAGCTGTTGTCCACTCATATCTCTGAGGAGTTGGAAACCGGAACCGAAATCAAATGGAATGATTGGCCGATTCCGGAGAGAATAATAGCTCTGTCGGTACTCTTATTAGACAATTATTGTTTCAATTGTTTTCAATTCTTTCAGTGAAATCGTTTGCGAAGAGAATCAGATCTTAAGCGAAGACTTAGAAGATATCAAACGATTGTCAAACGAAGAACTCTTTAACGCAAATCTTATTCAATAAGTTTTTTTTCTTTTCATTGAATTTTTCTTAATTTGAATTTCAATACAATTAATTAATTAATTAAATGTTTTCCAAAGCATTTGAGTCATCACTCAATTCGTTGTATTATTTTTGTATTTAATAATAATTTGTTGAAAAAAATCCCAATTTTTAGACAAAAGGAAAAAATATTATTAAAAAAAAGATTTGATTTTGTATTTGATATGAAATTTGTTTAACATTTCATTAATTACATTAAATTTGAAATAAAAATTGTTTTAAAATTGTTTTTAGTTTTTGATATCTTTTTCCGAATCAAATCATTCATTAAATGGATTTAGTTTTGTATAAATTGATTGAACTCTTCGATCAAACTTTGATTAAATTCATTTTCAAACAGTAATTATGGAAAATAAAAACAATTCTTTATTTATATAATTGGTTTTCAATGAAAAATATGTGAAAAATTCAAATTAAGACCTATTTCTTGGTCTTTATCTATAAATAAAACTCAAATTTCAGTTTATTTTTAATTAGAATTAAATAAAAAGCAATTTATCTGAGGTTTCACTCCATAGAAGAGTTGTCTTAACGATCAAAATCAATGACTTATTTGTTTAGTAAACCAATTGGTTCTTGCATTTGATTATTCTTTTGTTTCGGAATAGTTTAACATTTAATAAATACATTGATTTATCAAAAAAAAAATAATTATCATTCTATCAAACCATGGATTTATAGCTTCTAAACAAATAAACATTAAATCAATTCAGACTCAGAGATGTTTTTTTGGTTTTGATTGATCAGAATTCTCTATATTTGATCATTGAATCCGAATTACGGAATAAATTATTTGTTTCTTCTTATACTAACAAAAAGTTTTCAATAATTTATTTCTTAAATAAGAATAAAATAATAAGTTTTTTGAAGAACTCATTTAAAATATAATATACTTTTGGATAATAAATAAATAATTTTTGGATGAATTTTAATGAATTCAATAAAAAAAATCAATTTTTGACGACTATTTCAAAGAATGTTTTTTACTTAAACTAGACTTTGAGCCCATTTTTGTGTTCTTCTCATAAGAATTTAAATGAGTTTCTAAACTATTAATTAAATCATGATTTTCGTTGATTTTGTTTTTCCGCTGATTTTTCTCTTGTTTTTCAAATGTTTTCATTTAATGGTTTTTATGTATTAGAAGTGTATTAAATGTTTTGCTGATTTGATGCCAATTCGTGTTATCCCAGAAAAGAAAGACATTTATTATAGGATTTGTTTCGAAACCGAAATAGTATTTTCAATGAAATCATATATCGATTATGTATTCGGTTTAATTGGGTTTGAAGGTTAGCCTTCCACTCATTTCCACTCATTTATTCATTACTCTATTAATAAATCTTTCTATCAATTATTGTCCCTTCAGTTCAATGGGTTTTCAGGATTACATTTCTCTGAGTATATCTGAAATTTATTCACCAATTGATCGGATTATATGATCAATAAATTTGATTTATTAGAGCTTTAAGTCATTCTTCCAATAATTCCAATAAATTAATGAAAGAATAGCTCTTCTTATGGGAAAAAAGTGCGACCAAAAGAGTCTTCAATATATTATAAAATCAGAGATAAAATGCTTTTGAATTAATAAGAAATCAAATGGTAATCAAATGGTGAATATCTATCATCGGATGATATTTCAAGTTTAAGATAACTGTTGAGAGAAGAGACAGACAGCTATTGATTCGATTCACTTAATACGGATTCAAACTTGAAATTTCAAAGTTCAGTTCAACACACAATTGATTGCAATTTTTATCATAAATTCTTTGGGAAAATAGATTTTCTTCCGAATGTTTGCCTGAAGAAGTGTTTTTCTCGCATTTGTTATGTAAACAAAACATAATTCTTCTAATAATACAAATAATACTTATTTTTATTTATTTTAGACCAAAATAACTGTAAATAATGGGAACATTTCATACTCTCTGAGCCATTCTCTGAATTCAAAGTTTAACTTTTGATAGGAAGTGAATCTTCACTAATCTTTTGGGAAAATAAAAAAAAACATTTCTGTGGAGAGTCTGTGTGTGTCTGTGACTTAACGGCCAATGCCTTCAAGTTTTGGGCAAACCTTAAGAATAAGAGAACTGAAACTAATTTATGATATAATGAACCAAAAAAAAGAAGAAAAGCGAAAGACATTTGAGGACATAAGAGGAGCACTCAATCAATCAAAAATCACTTAATATTTTTATTCAAATTAATTCTATCCTTAAAGATATTCTGAACCAATTAGAGAGTGATTGATTGATTGTAAACCTGCGTATAGTTTTAGATTAAATTGGTTTAGATTTTTGACAAACAAATCTTGAAATAATCTACTATTTAAGTCATTACTCAATCATTTAAATGAAAATCTCTAATTATATTATTCGCTTTAATTGTGCCATAAATAGTATTAATTTAATTTTAAATTATGTTGAATTAAGTCAAGTAAAAACTTTTAAAAATGACCATCAAATCCATCAAGTTATTCCTGGCTACTACTATGGCTTTAAATTAATTATGATTTACTAATGAATATATTTTTATTATTAAAGGCTTAAAGTGTTAAAAATGTGAATCATATAAATGAATGACTGACTAAACAATCATAAATTGTGTGAACAGAAAATTTCCTCTTTTGAGATAACCACTGGAAATATTTGTGGTAACTCTTTTTTAAGGCACAATATCTTTATCTCAATTCTTTATTTTATTATCACTCAATTGATCAAAATATTAATCTTGATTAAATTGATTACATATCTCTACAATTATAGGTATGAGTAAACTCTTTAAGGACTGCAAGTCTGCAACCCTTTAAAGATGTGAATCAAATGACCCAATATTTTCTTCATATTTATTCGCTTTTAAAATATTTAATGGAAAAAATGTAGAAACCAATAAAATGATCTGTCATTTTGTCTAATTTTGAGTATTTAATATCAATAACACATTTCTCTTTTCTAAGTGTAATTGAATTTAATTGACATCTGAGACGTTTTAAGGTTCAAAAAATGATATGATCATGATAATATCTTCAACAAAACAAATAAAAAGATACGGAATTAGCTCAGAATTGGTTTTATGGACTTTTATCAAAGTAGCATGCCATATTATACCATAATATGGCTTATTATGGCATTTGAAGGCATATTATTTTTCACTTCCTTAGTTTGAAGTCAATGTTTCACATCTCATATAAAACTAATTAATATTTAACTGAAAGCAATATTTTAATCAATTAATAATACATTGAATTTGAGTGCAATTACTTACAAATAATGATTAATTAGAACTAATTATTTGTTTGATATAAAATCATAAATAATTTTATTATAAGAGAGAAAAGTGATATTTTCTCTGAATTTATGCGATGGGTTTGACTTTAATTATGCTTTTATTGCGTAAAAACAACTTTTACTTCAAGTTATATAATGTTATGTAATCCCACATAAATCGGGAAATTTCTTAAAATAAACAAAACTAAAAGTTTTATATTCTTTTAAATAGGACTTCGATCTGAGGCACACAATAGAGATATTTTATGATAGCATTTATGAAATATTGCTTTCATTTATAAGATATAAAATCACAAATTATTATCGCTTTGAATCTCAATAGATATGAATATTTATGTTGTTTTTTAAACAGATTTTAATCACATTTGAAAACATAATTTACATTCAGGTGTTCCGTCACTTTCATAGGAGCGTCAACTTTAATGCTAAGGATATTTTAAAACTCGATTTTCTATTAAAACTTTAAAACTTTTTAAAATGTTTTTATTTTTTCAATTATTTTTCAAAAACTCAAAAACGGATTAAAAACCAAAACATATAACTTATCAAAGGATTTACGAAATCTACACTTTCTTACAGTTCAAGTGTTGAACCGAATTGACTCCAAAACAAAACCAATGACTGAATTCACGATTAAAGCACTCTCTCCGATGATTATCTATAAAAAGTATTAAAATTATATTTATATGTCTTTAAATTTTATGCTTAAATCTAAAAATATTACTTTCATTTTAAGTCAATCTATAATTTATTGGAATTTTTATTATTTTTGTTAATATAATAACAAATAAAATGATTTTATCGTAAAATTTTCATAATTTTATCAGAACTAAGAGAAATTTATTATCACTCAATTTATCTTAAATTTCATTTCATTTATATGGAGATGGAATAGGGAGAGAGAGGGAGAGTGAGAGAGGGAGGGAGGGAGAGAGAGAGAGAGAGAGAGAGA
>JAQIXD010000449.1:0-26650 GCA_034699985.1 Minunthozetes semirufus
TAATGTCTCTTTAATTTTAAACTATGAGCTCTGAATGGCTGGTGCATTTTGCACTTCTACAGTCAAACATGTCTTAATTACGGAATAACAACTTCTTTGGCGGAACTCTATCTTCGTGTGGTTTAGTACTGATTGGCCGCTGATATCAATTAATGATAAGTAAATTAAAAATATTATTCAATTTAAGTCCCTTTCGATAGGAATTGCTCTTTCGTTTGGCTTTTTATTTGGCAATGAATCAAATGAATCGACTTTTTGTTTGTCAATGAATTCCAATGTTTGTCAAAATAAAAGGTAATTTCAGTTAAGAAAGAAAAAACAAGTTCTTTGAGTTGTTCCTAGAAATTCAATTGAAAGATGAAAAGTGACATTTTTAGCATAAATATAATCATTGAGAAATAAATGGCTCATATTTTTGCTGATTTATGGCCTCAGATGTGGTGTTTGCTCAGTTGCTATGACTATTCAACTCATCGGAGCATTAATTTAAATGAAAAATACTTTGGATTCACTACAGAGAAGTCAACGATTAAATTGAATGAAAAATTACTTCTAAACTAACATATCGTTAGTCATTAAAAGTCTAAATAATCAGAATTTTTTCCTCTCAGAGCAGTATTTTCAGAGTATTTGAGAGCAGGTTTCCAATCAGATAATAAATTATCACTTCTCTCATATACATAAAGTGAGAGCACAGGCAGATAGTGCTGTTCTCTCTGTGTCTAACTATCGAATGTGTCAACTGATGCCAATCAACATTTCACTGACACTTATATAAAAGAAGATTTTTGGTTCATTAATGAGTCAATCATTAAGTTTATGCCAAATCAGACACTGAGAGGTCTGTTATCTCTGAAGTATAGCTCTTGTTTTGAGGCCAAAGATCTACTGATCGAAGCGATCCGATATCAGATCCACAATATTATGCTTAATATAGTCATTGAAAGAGTAATTAATTTTTCAAACTTTATGTTCAAGTTTTGGTCTTTCACTGAATTTAATATACATTTTCGACGTTATCTTTGATGTGATTTTTTTGGTGAAAATAATTTATGAAAATAAGTATCCAAACAATGGATGCAATGAAAAACGTCTGAAGAAAAATGATTATAAATGCAAATAATGAAGACATTATGTCAACTCAGACTCTATGTGAAGAGAGGGCTGACTGTTTGCATGAGTGCCAGTCATGCTTTAATGACTGCCATACAAAACAATCGGTGCTCTAATAGATAGACAATTAGAGAGAAAGTTGGCATAAATATAGTCTATAGGGGGGAGGGGGAGATAGAAGGACAGAGAGGACAGCGCGGAGAGAGAGAGAGAGAGAGAGAGAGAGAGAGAGAGAGAGAGAGAGAGACCAGTTTTTTCTTCTCGACTGACAATTGTCAGGCACAGCCCTAATAGAAGCCGAACCGCACATCAGATGTGTGACAGAATCGCCAGTCTGGAGACAAAATAAATTTTAATTCTCTGAGTTTTTTGTTTTTAAGCCCAAGTAGTGAAGTGAATGCTTCGGCACAAATGTGAGTCACATTATAAGTACTTAAAATATTTTTTTTACTTCAAAAGATATTTTGCTTTTATTTTAGGTTTTTTCTCATATAACTCAAACACAAGTCTTTTTTTGACAAATATTTATTGTGTAAATCATTGAAAGCAAAGCTCATAATAATGGCATTTGAAGCCAATCCTATGCCTTTGCTATGCGAACGACAGCTCATTATTTGTAAAGTTTTTTTTCGGGATTTTTTTCACTCATTCTTTAAAATCTAGAGAATGAATAAAAAACAAGTAAGCAATCAAGGTTTGTCTCATACCAATTCTCAACGTTAAACAAATTGGAATTGACTTGTGCCCATCCATTATAAATGAACAGGTGCATTAATTCTTGTGGGAAACTCAGCTTAAATTGTATCATGCTCAAATTCCTTTACATACATTCGATAGAAATAACTGAAATATTGATTCTCATTAACTAATGAATTGGATGTTGACATGTATTCACAAAATTGATTTATACTCTGTGAGGAAGGAGTTCTCATATTGTTTGGCTCTATTGGATTAGGCTTTCCTTTTGATTCATTAGGCATTTCATATCAATTGTTAGCAATCTTTTTGGTGGAAGTGAGGGGGTGTCCAGACTGTGGTTTGACTATAAGCATACTTTTTAGTGGAAACGGCATTAAAATTTTTAGAGTCTAAATGATGGTTTGATGTGACGCTGGACTACTAGTGCTAAACGTATAAGTGCTCACTGATTGCCAAAGCCATATATGCTGTCCCTTAAGGCCTCTTCTTGTTAGATGTGTTGGCTGTTCCAATGCTACGGTATTTGAATTCTGGAGCCAAGAATACACATTAAAAGAGTCAGAATTGTCGGGAAAGAGAGGCTCCAATACAGTGAACGCACACATAGAGACCATATCTGATGCAGTCGTAAAATGCCCGGAGCTTTGATTCGCATCGTTTTTATTATAGATAAGTCAGGAGAAGACAGAGCACAAGAACACAACTGAGAACTAGAGATGAGCTCAGGAGAGGAGAAGGAGAGGAATAGGCAAAAGAGAAATACTTGTCTTCACTCATCTAAACCTATATGTTGTGAACAGCAGTGAAAGCAATGATACAAACGTTGAATATCTCTTCGACAGCCATTTCTGGCGACAGTATCTCTGGCGACAGTCAAAAGTCTTTTCTGAGGATAGGATAGTCTATAGACTCTTCTGACAAAATTTTTTATATATAGTCAAGAGATAAGTCAATGCTTTTACTCAGAGCTACAAACAGAGTGTTGTTTTAAATACGAAAAATATTGGCCACTATTTGCCAGCTATTGCTCAGCACTGCCTAACGTTGTTTGGAGTCCTCTGCGAGTCTGTCTCTGATCTAAATACTCGATTAGCCCTTTATCTCAATAACGAAACATTGATTTATTAACGGTGTGTTTGATAGATAAGATGAATAAATTACTTGTGATTATCGCTATTAGTGCACAAAAAACGGCTCAAAATCTAAAGCCTAACAAAAGAGGCGTTTATTGTTCACACCTTTTGCTCACAGAATTTTTGCTCCATTTTTTGCACTTCTCATTGATTTTTCCTCATTCTATCCATTCTTTGCTCTCTTATGAGGAATAAATACAATGAATTTTAGCATCAATTCAGACCTTAGCTTAACAGACAATAGGCTCTCTAACGAGACCACAGTCTGAGCCATAGAAAAGGCTTTTTAGTAGTTTTTAGTACTTTTTTACTTAAAGATAGAAAAACAACAAAATTTTTATGTTTCCTGTGTTTCATGAATAGCCGATTGTTTTATGATCTCTTATGGCTATAATTCTTCACTCATTTTATTATTGAAATCATTGTTTATCACAAATATTACCCAACAAAAAGAGATTCAGTCATTCCCTGAGTCATGAAATCGAGAGCAAAGGGTTTTTATAAATAAATGATTTCAAAACTAAGAGAACATTAATTATTGGGAATTATAACCGATTTTTTTGTTGTTTCAAATCCCAGTATTAGCTCTCATTTTATAACCATTTTATGGCTCATCTCATGTTATGTAGAGTGAAGGCAATGACAGGGAGAGAGAGAGAGAGAGAGAGAGAGAGAGAGAGAGAGAGAGAGAGAGAGAGAGAGAGAGAGTCGTTTGAATTGTAAATTAGTTTTGTGTGGCCTTAATATGATTGTCGCACAGCATAGAATCGGATTGAAATGCATCCAAAAAGACATTCAAATACAATCAAAGAGTGAAACCAATGTATTGACTGTTAATTTAATGCAAATTGAGAGCCAAAATAAATGGTAATCCATTGCAAATAGTTGTCATATAAGAGGCCACATATGAGAACAATACTCGATTGCTGTGACATTCAATCAGTCAATACTCTGTAGTGTTGTATAATTGCCAACAGTTTTATTGGACCAACAGATGTGTCACACAATAGGGATCAGACCATTCATTAGTTTGGAAGACCATTGATATGGGATGAGAATAAAACAAACAAATATTTTGTTGGATGAAAAACGCGCACTAATTAGCAATGTTTGGACTTCTTGTTTGCCTCTTATCTAATGTTTATTTTTTGATTCATCAAAAAAATTGTTGGTTTGAATCAGAGCTCAGATCTCAACAAAAATAAGTTTTTAAGTCTTTTAATAGCGATTTTAGTGGAGAGAAGAGCTCAAAATGAAAGTCTGTGTGTCTGTCCTCAGTCTTCTCACAATCTGTTAACTAATATCAGTGAATCTCTTATCAGAGTTTTGCAAATATTAGAGGAATTTTCGTATTTTGGTAGCAAAACATTGCCATACATTGCATTCACAGCAAACACATAGACTCCAATCCCTATCCTATCCTTCGGAAAAACATTTTGAAGATTAGGCTCTCTATCAGTAAAATAATATAAAAGACCGCAAAGAATGTCAAACATTGTCGCGAACCCAAACTACTTATTGAACAGATAAGGAGAGCACAGCATAAAAAATTACCAGAATTTTCAGAAGAAAAAAAATTATTAACGGACACAAAATACCAGAAGAAGTGGAATCAATTCACTTCTTCACTCTGAGATCAAACATTTCATTATCAGTGGCTGCGCTTCTTATACGAGTTGTAAGTCACCGATCATAGTATGCATCGCTGGAACTGATTGACAGCTAAGACGTTGTTTTTTATTGGTTTGATTGCAATAAAAGATAATTAACTGAAAGCAATATTTTTTTCAAGCCTTTCAAAGCCTTTACCAAAGAAGACAAGAAATAAAAAAAAGTGATTCCGATATAAATCTCATAGAATTAAAAAAATTATTGATTTATATACAAATTGAATGCTTTTAAACATATCCTAAAACAGCAATAAATTGCCGATAATTTGAGTCAAATGTCTTCAGCAAAAAACAAGACTAAAAAAATACTAATAATAATCGCATTCTTATCGTCACTGACATTAACCATAAAAAGTGAATATCAATAAAAGGCTGTTCGGCAATGAAAGCGACGGCTGATTTGCATTAGAAAAAAGGACTTACCTTTTGAGATGATGTGCTCTTGGATAAGGTCTAATCGAATTAGAGCCGCGGCTTCTCTTCTATCGAATACAATATTTTGAATTAAAAGCCAAAATACTCTTCACTCTAAACGGCTGTAAATCTTGAAGTGGATGTACTGTGAATGAGATGAGATGTGCGATCCGATCGCCTTCTCTTCCAACACTATAACTCTCTTCTAATCATATACTCTATATCTGAGAGTTTGTGGGTCTTTCCTCTCCTATTCAAAAATACATAACACACTCCTCTTCTCTGGCGTACAATCAATAGATGGATGGCTTATAACACATATACATATAGTTTGTGTTATCGCGTTGTGTATTAACTAAGAGCGGGATCTCATCGCCTATTTTTAATCGATTTTCTCCCTTTTCATCGCCGGTTCAGCAGAGATGTGGTCGCGAAGTCTGTATTAGATATGTCTGAAAAGGCATAGAAAAAATTATTGATATCTCTTGCAGTCGGCTATAATACCATCAATACATTCGGTGGAGTGTACTGCAAGTGTGTTCATGTATTGTGTTTATAGCGCAGGTCCTCTCTTCCGAGATACAGAAAGGAGAGGAACGACAACGAGATGTGTGTTTTGCTAACATCTCTGCATCTCATATATGAATCGCGATTTCCAATGAAATCTCTTCCATCGTTTGACGTTTACTCACAGATACTGCTGTTTGTAGATATATGTGGGGTGTGGTCCACAACACACACACATAACAGTGCCCTACAATACAATTGATGTCTGCCTTGATGGTGATGATGATGATGGCGATGCCATACCAGTGCTCTCTGGGCTTTATTCGCATGTCTTTCTGGTGGATAACCTATTGATGCGTATATCAAATAATGCTTTGATTACTGTATATGACTATTGAATGCCAGAATCATCGCCGATATGTATATCATGCCAGCGCTCATAAACCAGTGCCAGAATAGATGAGATGAGTAAACACATCATTAGACATAAATATGATAAATATTCTAATATTGAAGCCATTTATGCCATTTATTTGCATTTCTTTTTGCTTTGACTATCATATCGTATAATAAATTATTTGCCTTTTATTCATACATTTCTTATTTCTCTCGTCTTTTGTATACATTTTTTTGCGAATCAAAACATATTTTTACGATTTTTGCTGTGATTTGCGATAAAAGTCGAACTCATTTCATATACTTATTTAAAATCCAGATATAGTTTGGTCTCATTATATCCAGAATTAATCGTTTTTTGTGTAATAAACACATAAATAAAGAGCATTTAGTGGCCATTCATTGTCTTTAGTCATAATATTTTTATGATTTATTGCGATTTACAGTAAATTAATTGAAAAACTAAATGAATATATTTTTCATACCGTTTTTGAGCCAATGTTTTTGCGATCAATTAAAGTAACACAAGAATTAAATGCTTAACAGTATTATCACATAAATCATTATAACAATTATATAATATTAAACATTGTGTTTGAAAGCTCACAAAATATGGTATAATATTCAGTGTAAAAGTCGGGAAAAATTCAGTTTATCATTTGCTTGGATCTCCAAATTAATTCCGAAATCAAAATTTATATTCAAATTAGTTTATATTCTTCTCATTTCGGTTATAATTAATTCAAAACTTCAATTGAATGCTAAGTATTTTCTTCGGCTAAAGTTTTGCCTAAATTTTTTCGAACCGATTTAATCGCAAAAAATGGGATTTTTTATATAAATTAGTTATTAATTAAAACTTTTAATAAGCATTAAATTGGAAATGTATCGTATCCTGAGATTTATCCCGAGATCGGAAGATATTTCAAATTGTATCTTACAAATGATATCTACAAATCTCATCTAGTAATCAAATTGGTCTCTGGTTTTTCGCAATTCACGTCTGGATGAGTTTGAAAGTGAAAACTTTTGGCTGAAATTTCAAAAGGAGACCAATATTTAACTCAATTCTAATTAAAACTGAATCTAAAAGACAGACGAAAATTAATTTTTATTGTTTTTCGTCTCTAATCTGTAATCTATTTCTGTTATCGCAAACGAAATAAACGTTTAGTACTGAAGACTGGATGTGAAAAACTCATACCAAGAGTATATAAAAACGTATATAACGCATATAAAAACCTAATTTATTCTCAAACATTTGTATGCGTTTAAAGTCTTATCGTTTGGGATAATCACATCTCATTAATTATCGACAAAAAAAAGTGCTAAATAATAGCGAATTATATTCAATACATAATAATAATTATTTAACTATTTTTTTCGCTCAGTTTTCAGTGAAGATAGGCTTAGGAATAGTTGCACGAATTCGTACCCTTTCTGTCACCAAAAAACTGTTTAATTAATAAAATTTATGTGAATTTACTCTTCGCTAAACATTTGTATGCTATGAATGGTTTGATTCCCAGAATCTCCAATAATTGTCTTTTAAAGCCTTCTTCAGTGGTGTAAATATTTTTAGAATTGTCGGCCATTTTTTTCCGACCAATATATTGATGTCTCACAACTCAGAGCCCCTACCAAATGATGACAAACCTATTAATGATATAACTCTTATCACATGAAAATTCAATTTCTAGCTCTCGAGTCAAAAGTTCTTCTTTTTCTTTCACTCTTAATATGATTTTTATTAGATTTGATTATTTTTCCAATAATTAGCTCTCATTAGAAAAAAAATGGTTCGCCTCTCGTATACTAAGAGTTATTTTTATTTCTTGATTTTTTGAATTTAATTAAATAACTCTGAGTTTTGCTAATCATTAGAATCTGCTCGAAGTTTTGAAAACAGTTTAATATTAAGATTAATTGGAATTTTATGACTCAAATGCCTAAAAAATTATTACAAAAAAAAGGTAAAAATATTTTACACTTTTTTACACAATTTTTTTCTGAGTCAATGATTAGAAATAATTTGATCTTTGATTTGAAGATCTCTGAAAACAGTGTTGTGTTTAATACCTTTGAAAAATTGTTTCTCGAGATTTGAATATTGATATCAAATGCTTTGCTTTTTGTGTTTTTTGCACATTTTTTCGCTAAATATTTACAGAAATATTTTTTTTGGGAAATAATTCCGACATTTTTTTGTGGCAAAAATCTGTTCCAATTATTATCTGATTATCTCATAGATTGCAATAAACAGAAGTCTAATGTTTAGATCAAATGCTTATTCAAAATCTATTTAAAAGATTATTATTTATTTTTCTTGACTGTAATCCAAGTGTTTTATGGATTAACGCTTCGGCACAAGATTTCCAACGATTTCATGTATCTATTGATTGCTATCTATTTATATATCAAATATTCCGTAATCTATTCAATCAAAACTCATTATACTATTGATTGATGTGATTATTCTGTGCTGAGTATACTATACCCACAACTAGATATCAAAGACATAGAGAAAGTTGTATTTCTCCAAAAGCAAAAAGTACTTAAAGGTATTTCCTAAAACACATCCACACATACCCGTATAGTTTTTTTCCGAATGACTGGGATTTAAAATTTTGACAGATCATAGCAAAAGAGATATTCTAGATAGATTAAATTATCTATTAATTCTATTGTATTTGAATTAATCTCTGAAAAATAGATAATCCCATTGAAATCTATAAATGATAGTGCATTGATCAGCGCAACATTGAACAAGAATATGATTAATTGATAAACGATCAAAATTGATAAATTCATTATGGAAAACATAATGGGTATTTTGAAATGCTGTGGAAATACTAGAAAAGGCGTATAGGATGTGCGCATCAGTGGTAACAAAGGAGTGATTCTGAATTGAAAATAAAATAAATATTAGTTTTTTTAGTGAAAAAAATATATAAATTCCGCTCAAAAAACATGTTTTGAATTTTTAAACACTGTTTCGAAGTCTTTCTTTCGATGAGAAATAGTCTGAGGACTTGTTTTTTATGTTTTTTATTTATTAGACTAATTTGAATGATTTATTTAGTCGACTGAAGTTTATATTTTGTATATTTGGTCCTCTCGTTAAATAAAAGTATGAAAAATAAAGATAAGGAGAGTTTCCAGAATACTTGGAGACCTTCTCCTCTCTCAAGACGAAAGAGTTGGTTAAATTAATTTTGCTTTTGTTTTGGCAAAACTCAAAATCCTTGATAACAATTGTTGAGACAGAGAATAATTTCATACATTATTTCATATATTATATGATTTATGTCTTTAATATACTGTCGACTAAAACACTATTTTTCTTTCGTATTAAGAATCGGTTATCACTTATCAGGTCTTCGAAAGAATTCTTGTTTTTTAAGAAACTTTTAAAACAATTTTTAATAGATTTTGATTCAAAATTAGTATAAAATTCAATAAACATTTAGGAAAACCAGGGCTATAAAGAAGGTGTACCCAAAGCCTACTCGATTTGAAATTCATTGAAAACGACTTGGATAATGTAGTTTGATTTTTAAATAGGTTTAAACAATTGAACAAGCTTCAAATTGAATTTAAAAACCCTGAACCGTAAAATGGCGGCTTTAAATTCATTCACAACTTCCCCGCCTGTCTGTCCCCTAAGGAATATTGACTCTAATAAACAAAACAGTGGCCCCAAAGCCCAAAAAGTCAAACTGCTTAATGCTCCATGATGAAAAGCCATACTTGTCATTAAAATGTTCTACAATAATCAAATGATATATTGCTGGATCAATTATTGCTGTCTTTGATCAAATAACCATAATTTTGAATGACATCGCTCACCATATAGTGCACAACATATTGAAAGATTTAATTTGATAAAACAGGGGAAACCTTAGTGTTTATTAATTGAACATTTGATTTAAATTATATTTTGTGTTCACTTTTATTGACTTTTATTCTCTATTTTATAGTTATTTTTGAGACTAATCTTTAGTTTATATCAGAGATAAAAGATGTGAACGCAATGAGTGTCTCCGTTGGAAAGGGAGGGGAGAGAGAGAGTAATGTTTTGCTAAAATAAATTTTACAGACTTATCAATAAGTGAGATCATATTTAGACAACAGTTCTTTGTTGGGAAGTACTCTGAAATGTGGTTAAAGTACCAAATATTTGATTCAATAATAGAATTGACAAAAATGTTAGCGAAATATATTAACTTCACTTTTATTAAGTTGAGTTTACATAACGACAGAAAATAACTCGAAATGAATATTCAATATTCTTGTGCCTAATGTCTCAAAATATCTATAAATAAACGCATAAATGACTTATTATTATGAGATTTGCGCTAATTTTCTTGCATTCAAACCAATAATATCTTTAAGAGTTGTTTGAAATTGATTTGAAAATTATGTGAAAATCTATTTTAGTCTCAAATGTTATCAAACGAGTGATCTTTTGAAATGTTGCAAGATTGAATAACCAGCTTATTTTACAGTGAAATCAATCCTTTTCTCCGATTGATTCAAAATTCCCACGACTTCTGGGGATAAATGTTTAGTTGATTAGGAATTCATGTTTGCATTAAACGCTTGAATCGATTTAATGGAAAAAAATGTTTATGAAATGCATATAAATGTATATAAATATATAAAATGCAAATTCAATTGCATTTCGAGTCTGAACTACAAAATCGTTTTTACGGCGATTTAAAGCAAAGCCTCATATATTTCATTTGACATATAATTCATGACTGCTTTTTGTCTTCACTGTGCGCTAGCATTTGATGAAGAGCTTAACTCCCAGTGCCTTTTGTCGACTGGCGATCATTTAGAGTCGGGTGCTCTGCCTCGCTATCGGGTGCGACACGCGTTTAGGCCATCAATCGACTCAATAGAAAAGTATACATTTCGTGTGTATTTCCAATCCGTGTCCAAAGCGTTACCAAATAATACCAAATAGTCTTTTTTGGTGACTATTCCTCAACACAATAGGTGTTTATGTTCTGACATACTGTGCGTTACATAATAACTGTGAGACTGGCTTTACTCTCACTGTGGTGTGCGAGGGTTGGAACGGGTGGTTACGAAAGGAGGTTATGTAAACTTTGAGAGACATTAAGTTTTTTATACAAAAAATATGATTCAAAAGACATATTGTGTTCGGAATTAAAATAATATTCAATTCGATTACGAGTGAAGTCTGTTGTCATCAAAACCCTGTCCTCATTATTATCATTACTATTATTATTGAATATACACTTTATGGTAATGGCATCAGTTGATGGCTAAAATCGAATTTTCAACTCCAGTATTCCCAAGATAATAGTCGTATATAGTTATGCGACATCCATCCACCCATTACGGCTCCTGCATTGTACCACTCATACCACCCCATTGATTGTAATATGAGTAATGTCTAGAAAAATGTTGAAGACTTTAAAAATTACTTAAATTACTGAAGAATTTGATTCATTTTATGAGAACTGGAATTCTTTGCGAATTAACGAATTGCTTGTTCTCTCAAATATAAATAACAAGTTATATTCAGAAATGTATTTAATATTAAAGAGCGCTATATTTATACAGTGCACAGATTCGTATTATAGGTAGTTTCAAGTAATGTTGAATGACTGGGTGAAACAAGTGAGAGCACTTCCATTTTCAAGTAAACCCATTTCCTTTGATTGCTGAAGGGCGACAACATTGCTCTGGCAATTTAGCCTATAACTATGCCATACCATAACATTTTACTAGTCTTTTGACTGCAGTGACATTTGACTAAAATTTCAGGACAACCATAACATTTTGACTATAGTGTACACGTTGTAACAAACTGATCTTAGTCCAACTGAACTCAAGCAAATAATTCGGAGAGACGTCGAGTCTCTTTCCGAGTCTATCACTCTAATGACTGACACTCGAGTAGAGGTTTTTAGTGTTAGCTGAGCTCAAGCACAACCCAAGACATGTCGCCAACATTCAGACGCAGTCATACTATTTCTTCAGTCCATTGCAAATGTTAAGTAAATTAGTTGTCCTCAAACATACTTCACTTGATTTGAGTATCCAATTGCAAGTGTAAATTATCAAGAATGAATTACTATCATGGGTTCATTCTTCTTCTTCTTGTATGGGAACAGCATATAAGTTGGGGAACATCTCTCAAAATAGTATACAGACCCCGATTACCACTTTTTCTTTATGTTTGATATGTTTTTGTATCAATCATTTGAGGAATAAATATATTTGTGTTCAGATATTTTAATAGAAAGGAAAGCCCTAATAGACTGAATGGTTGGGGAGGGATATTGCTTATCGCAGCAAACCATACAGGAGGTACCAGTGCTCTCTATTTTTGTTCTCATATGAGATGCGATGTTAAACAATCCGATATGCGATAGCCCCGATCCAAACACAACATTATTCTGAGCCATTCATGATTTGCATACACTGGTCACACATTCAATACAATACTTTCCCCCTATTATTCATTCAATTCAGAGTTTATTTTGATTTTTGCATTGATTTTGGTCTTTTTTTTTGTGGCAGTGATTAATAAACTTGTTATAAATCCAGTGAATATATTTTCGGGTCTAAACTCTATTGAATTAATGGCCGTATTATCAGTTGTAAAATGTATTATACTTTCCATACTCTGTCTAACACTTAAAATGTTTGTGCGATAAGGGTTTGAGTGATCACTTGAGAGAGTCAACAATGAGGAGAGAGAGAGAGAGAGAGAGAGAGAGAGAGAGAGAGAGAGAGAGAGAGAGAGAGAGAGATTCTTGAAAAAATATTTTGATTTCTTTAATATGTATTTTCAATACTTTGATGGGAAGAGCAGTGAATCCATTCTAAGGACCTTATTATCAAACTTTCGAAACACTGATAGAGACTTTCAAAATGTATTTTAATGTAAATATAT
The DNA here is from genome assembly GCA_034699985.1 of Minunthozetes semirufus. NCBI lineage: Eukaryota > Metazoa > Arthropoda > Arachnida > Sarcoptiformes > Punctoribatidae > Minunthozetes > Minunthozetes semirufus. Next base: position 12,870 of record JAQIXD010000449.1, read on the forward strand.
TTAACATTTTCTTTCGAATCATTGAGTTATGAGAAATCGATGGCTCTATGAAAGTAAAGGTGAAAAATATTAATAAATCAAAACCACTTTTGATGATATTCTCTCTCCTTTTTTTAGGGAAGAGTTTTTATTCTCCGCACAAAAGTGTGGTATTATTTTGGACTCCCAATGGATGGGCAATAGTTGTAATCTATTCCACTATTAATGGTTTGGTGTTTGGCTCGAAATACTTTTCCTTAAATACTCAAAATTGAGAGCCATTTGAGACGAGTTTTCACACAAATGTAACTCTAAAAGTGATATAACTTTGTGTTTGCATTCGTGTTATGTTAAGCATTAGTACTTAGGACTGGGATTACCGGATTGTGAACCAAATTCGGTGTTTCGTAAGCCAGTGTTCAGTTCTATGGCTGTTCTCTGGCATCCGATAGTGAATCGGAGCACACAATTGTTCACTGATGCAAATCTAAATGAGTTGCTATAAAGATAGTGTGCTCTCAAGCCTATGCAAAAGCCGTCAATCTTTGGCAGTGATTGCTTAGCAAAGCCCCACTCATTTCGAGTCTCTTTCTCTGCGTCTCTCCCTTTCTCTCTCTGCCAGCGATCACTGTTTCAAAGTCTGACACGAGTTTAGAGGAGAGTAGAGGAGAGCATCTCTTTTCCAAACGTATATTTTGGTATAAAAGCGCATAAACTTCATGTCATTTGTGATTGTGTTCAGTAATAAATACATTTAGACTTTAGTCGTCTTACAGTCCATTGCCTTCATTGGCGACTATTTAGCGAAAGGCAATCAATTGATGAACTATTGCTATGACTCTCGCAGTGGGGGGAGAACTGATACACGGCGTTCAACAATCGACACAACCAGTGATCGGATGGAGAATTGATACCCACTTATACTGATTCTGGCTTTTGGTGGAGGGCTTACTTGACCGACACAGTCATATCGCGCCCTTAGTTCTCACGATCAATATATGCAGGGAATGAATGAATAATACATTTAATGCATAATACAAATACATATAATACAAGTCGTCTAAACTCGATTATAATGAATCCAACGCTTTTATATTCATAAACTTATGCATTCATTTTTCTGGTAACTCCTCTCCCATCACCACTCAGTAGTACTCACTCTTTCCAATCGCATCCAATGTTTATAAAACGCATTAATGGGATAACTCAATGGTATATTAGTGGACAATACCCACACTTTTCCCATAAAAAGACATTTCTTCACAAATATTTCACTGTTTTATGATTAATGAGCTCTGATTTTAAACAAAAATAATTTCTATGAGAACTTTAAACCTGATCTTAAAGCTGGAGAGTGTTGCCACTTGCAACTATCCTGATGGACAATCGATGGGTAATTTTAAACTTTTCAAAGTGTAAAACCAGTGTATAATTTTTGGTTCGCATTGTTATTCATTTGTATCAGAGAATCGCCTTTTATGTCAAACCATATATTTCCTGGCATTTAATCTGGAGAAAAGTTCGCTTACAATAGGAGTATAAGTCAGTGCCTGTGCGGGCACAGCATATCATATATTCAAATGTCAAATTCAAATGATATAATGCGTCTCTATTTTCCATGGGCTGTGCTCTCCATCTCCTACTCTATGGAAAGTATCCTTATTTTTAAGCCTCAATATTCTGGTCTAAATCAAAATGAGTTGACATATAGTCTATGGCCGCACACGACTCGGCACACGACTTGATTTGACTTCTCGACTGACGGCACAGACTCTGACTAAATCTTTAGGGCCGAAAACCTATTGTATCGGCTCTCAGTTATCCGAATATTATATTCAGAGGCTGTGAATAGTAGGCAAAGCGTGAATACAGAAGGACTGGTATGTGTTTGGCCATCAAATAGGGAAGTGTGGCATAAAAAAGTAGTCAAAAGCGTCTAAATAGGAAAGACTGCCAAAAGGCTATAATCAATGATTGAATTGAGTCCGACTTAAACTCGGAGTCAGACTAAGAGTCAGACCATTGATCACAAACTGAGCAGAAATTCAAATCCAATCACAAGTTATGAGAAATTTTTTTTCAATAATCAAAAGCAGCAAAAAATAGTGACTTTTTCTCCTCTAAACAAATATTTGATTGCGGTTTCCAGCGCTAAACCATGCCTTTCCTCAATCGAATGCCAGTCCTCAGTAAAAAGGTATCAATGATTGGGATGATTGGCATGAGAACAGTCTTCACTACTATTCACAGCCCATTCATAACAAGGTATTAGTTTCGGGAAATCATATCATTATTTTTGTGTTACTATTTGTTGAGCAATAGTTTTGATAACAGATTTGAAAACAAAATTTGTTTTTATTATTAATTAAATGTTTTTTTGTCTTTAATTTACATTAGATTTGAATCCGGTTTTGGTTTTAGTCTATAATTGTATTAATAGTTTTGGGAACAGCTCTTCAGCTCTTCTCTTATGGGAAACGCGTATAAACTCTGAGATTAATAAACAATTAATAGTTTTTTGAAATTAATTACAATTAAAGCAAACTTTTTATCAATTAATGGACTTTTGATTGGATTTAATGAACCACTTGTTTGTCACTCAAGGGATCAGATGTCTCAGGAATTTGAACTTTTGTTCGTAATATTTGACCACTTCTTGGGGGTAGCGGTGGTTGAGGGCTGTGTTGAGGACGAGATCGCAGCGCAAAACACCCCTCCATTTGACTAAATGGCAGAGCTTTGAGTCGTAGACAACTGTTGTCACAATTAGTTCCAATTGTTTGTCTTCAGAACACGACGTCATTACTGAGATATTTGGAACCGTCTTCAGGACCTGAACTCTTCTATTCATTAGAAACTTCTTTTGAATCTCTCGTTTGTCTTCGGCGCTCATCAGCTGATGCAAAGTGAAGGTACGGAACGGCCGTCGGGCCACTCGTCGACTGACCCGTCTCTTGAGGACTTTGGGATCCATTTCTAAGATTCGATTTCTATATTCACTGTAAACCAAATTACTGAACGACTGATCACCAAATGAAGACATTATTGCTGTGAAAGAGTTATCGGAAGAAAATCAGTGATATTTTGATTGCTTTAATCGATTGTCAAACAATTGATAAGAAAACAGACGAACGACTCATTCCTGCAATCAATAGATCTTATGTTTGTTTTCGTGTAAAACACGCTTCACTGCAATGCTTTAAGCCGTACAGTAATGTAGGCTTTTCTGGGCTCACCCTAAACACAATACCTCACTCATAACATGGTATTTTATTCATGATATTTGGCTCTTAAGCGAAATATAATTACCTGATTCGCAATTATTTAAATATCGAGAGAAGTGATTGACTTTTCTCCAATTAATTCACCTTTTTTTAGATAAGTATTCAATAAAATTAATTCAATATCTTTGGGCTAATCGTTGAATGGATTAATAAATTGTGTAAATTAGGGGCGAAATCTTATCTATCAAATCGATTGGGGTATTAAAAACATTAATTGATTATAAATAAACTGGATTAATTAACAAATGAACTCGTTATAGCTTTATTTTTGTTGCTTGCTTTTTAATCTAGTCACAATTCCTGGTCGTAAAACTTAATTGTTTTTGAATAGGAATTACCAAGAACAAAATTTGAGGCTTTGATTTATGAGTTCAAAACGATGACAGGATTAAAACTGGAGGGATAGCCAGGTTTAGGAGAGGCCTCTGATCCTCGAAAAACAATTTAATTTAAGCGAAAAATCCTTTAATATTTTGATCAATTGCATGATGAATGAGCATGGTTGCTCTGATCCAAGAGATTGGAACCAGTAATTACCTCAATGGTCTGACCCGGTTGCGAGTCAATTGTGAAAAATAGGGCTTTTAGTGTTAACTATCAACTATTTCTCCTCTCAATTACATAATGTTTTTAATACAGAAGACTATTATTAAATTGTTTTCATTCTTCGCATTCATTAGTCTTTTGTAATCATTTTTCTTCTGAAACTAAACTAACGGTTAATTAAAAACTGAATACTTTTGTGATAAGAAAAGTTTGACGAACTCTTTGTTTCAATAAAACGATAGATTATGTAATTCTTGTGTTGTTTTTGGTTTGAATCTTTTGGTTGTATACGTTGTATATAACAACTCATATAATGTATTAAATAAATTGAGTAATTAATTTCCAAGATATTAATTTTGAACAGAAAAACGAGTCAACGAATAATTGCTTAATAATAAAATAAAATTGATTTTTTAGTTCAGATAAAAAAGGAGTCAGTTTTAAAAGTTGAGTCTTGTTTTTGAGTCTTTTGGTTAACCTTTTTATTTATTTAGCGAAGTTTTTTGCTTCACTTTTCTCCCCTCTCTTTTGAAATTCAATTTTTCAAGAAATTAGTGTCGACTCAGACCTAAAGCAAAGTCTTGTTTTCGTTTTTGAATTTTCGTTAAAATTTTTTGTTTTACTCAATAATTGAATATTTTTGAGAAATTGCTAATTAGTTATCAATTTAATCGCTTTTATTGATTTGAAATTCATCTCAAAATCTGTATTAAATTAACTTTTCTTAGTTTTCTGCAAAGTTTTTATTGATTTGATATTAATTACTCTCAGATTCTGATAGATTTGAAATCAAATTTTTATTTCAATATTATTTTGTTTTTCAATTTTTGCTCAAATCTTTCGAAACCGAAACCAAAATAATCCGAAAACATAAGGAGAGAGTCATTAAAGAAGGCGTTGGTCTCCAAAAAATAGTTCAGTTTTTGAATTTTCTCCACAATTTTCAACAGTTTATACGTGGAAATCAAATTTTATTTTTATATTAATAACTTTTGTTTAATAAATTTCTGGCAAAACAGTCTCGTTTAGTGTGAACTCCACCTCAAAAACCAATTTCGACATCAAGTCGGAGCTCTTTATGGAAAATATCGGAAAAAATATTCTCAAATGAATTCATTTGTTTTGATAGCAATCCATAGGAACTGAGAATCAAATTAACAGTAATTTAAATAATAGTAAAACATTTTCAACGTTTTATTTAATCATATTTTTGGCCACATTTTCGCTGAATAAACAGATTATGAATATTATTGAAGAAAGAATTTAATGAATCAAAAGAGCAATGATTAGACTCGGAGTTGGAGTCAAATAATATACTGGTATTAAAAATAATTATAATTATTCAGGAATTTAATGTTTTGGAACTCGTTTTGAAAGATGAAATTTCTTTCGTCTTTCAGTTTTAGTTATTTTTTCTCTTCGTATCCGAAGTTTTGATATATTTGATGGCAAAGAGATCCAGAGCCCAGTCTTATGTCTAAGTAAGTCATGAGCGCATCCTCTACTCTGCTTGAGAAACATCGAGTGCTGTATTGCATACTGTTTTACATTAGGCGTCAGGCATTCCCAATGTATTCTGTGCCCAAAACTTGGTCCGTCAGATAAGAGAAGATGAATTGACGCAAAAGGGCGGCGAATCAAAACTTTTATTGTGCAGGAATTGGAGAGAAAACTGGCTTAAAGAGAGCACCGGCACAGAGATAGTCAGCAGATAGCGCGATGCCTGAGCTCCATCATAATTGTAAGAACAGGCTTTCCAATAGATTTCTCTCCGACTATAATGATATTATGTATTAAACCGATTCACTGAATGCGATGTTTTTGTTTTCGGGAAATCCATTGGATTTCTTCTTCTGTTTGTTTGCCTTTCATTCAAAGCTTTTTCCAATTTTTTGAATAAATGCACAAAAATTTTCTTTCGATTGCATTCCGAGTATACGTTTCGCCGATAATAGGCTTTTATATTAGATTTTCTTTCAAATCCGCACAACATTTGACTTTTTGTCTGAAATATATATGACATCAAAATCGACTCGAATTTCATTTCCTATTTCATTGAATAATGTTTTTGTTTTCGTTTATTTCCAGACCTTTTGTTTAATGGCATCAAAAATAGTGACTTAAATATCCGTTCGGTTATGAATGTCTCTTCTCTGGCTCTCCCTTTCCTTCAGGAGAGAGAGAGAGAGAGAGAGAGAGAGAGAGAGAGAGAGAGAGAGCCGAAGAGAGTAGACTTGTCTTACGCTTCACTACTCATTCTAAGACAATGACACCGATTCACGCTTTGATGGCTTCTTCGGCAATAAAGATACGAACGGATGGATTAATATATCATAAGATGCAATGATGTCTGTTGTGTTCAGTCTCTCACTCTTAATGTTATCCCAAACACAATATCGTTATCATTATTGCTATTCCCGTTCCCATAGCTTTATAGCACAACATCTCTTTCGCTAAACAATTCTCATCTCTTTATTACAATTATTTTTTCCTCCTTTTAAATGATATCACATTTTTTGGCAAAAAATCATTTTTCAAACGCTTCACAAAGTTTTCAATTTTTCGCACAAAAAAAATTATGGGCTTAAAGAAGAAGAGCACAGAATAAGAGATGATATACTCAGATAAGAGCCTAAGATTGGAATACATAACACTTAAACATTTGCTGATAATCTGGTCCTTAATTAATATAACTCTAATGACAGACGAAAAACTAAGACTAAAATAACTCTAATCAATAGATAAACATAAAAAACAATTATAGAGTGACTTAAATAGTGTTTAACTATAAAATTAAAACAATGAATAATCTGATAAAAAGCACAATAAAAAGGGAATTACTTTTTTTGCAGATCAGATCTGGATTTTTTGTTTCTCTTCCCACTTAAGAAGAATGGAATAATTCCAGAGCTAATCGGTTCGGAGTTTTTCCTTGATAATTGTTATGATTATTTTGTCTGTCAGTTGTAATGCTTACAACAAATTAATTTATTTTTTATAACTAATGATTTGCTGCGAATAATAGCCTTTTATTTATTGTTTAGACAACAGTTTTCTGGACAAACATTTTTTACTCATTTCTTTTTGAGTTGATTTTAATGTGGAAAAACATTACATCAATAAACAGTCGGATCAATGGTTTAGATCAGAAACAGCACAAGAATATTGTGATGTCTATTACAATAGTGGTAATAATATTGTAAATATAGCCCATATATAGCCCATAGAACCTATATATTGCCTATATTAATGTCTAACCATATATAATAAAAACTTTTGCCAATTCTCTCTCTGTTTCTCTTTCTCTCGCCAGTCATTCAACCACTTTTACAGATCCCTCTCTCTGTCCCTTTCCTCTCTTCCTCTCAACATTTCGCACAACATTTTCCTCTTCTGTTTCTTTTGATTGAATCGAGTATTAGATCGAAATGAGACAGAAATTCAAACTTTACTTACACTAGAATTTAGAGGAATTGCAGGCAATACAGGAATTGGAGTACAAAATATCACTCTGGAGAGAGAGGGAGGGATGGGAGAGAGTCGGAGAGCGTGGAGAGAGAGAGAGAGAGAGAGAGAGAGAGAGAGAGAGAGAGAGAGAGAGAGAGAGAGAGAAATTTTTGTTGATATAATGTGTATATTTGGTTCGTCTCTCGATTTTGCTCTTTGATACGGAGCGTTAGTTTTCGATCGGTTAGTGCTTATCAGTTGGCCACAGGCATAGCACTGGCACAGCACAGGCATCACAAGCCATCACTTGGATCACAATATCAAATAGTTGTTCGTCAGATTCGTTTTGCACACAATATATTGCTTTTCCTCTGACTATAACTACAGACCCAACACTTAAAGCTTATGTTCATTGCTATCAATTCTATTCACTACTCATAACAGTTAATCTGTTATCGCAAACGGAGTCGGAGTCAGAGCCTGTGCTCTCACTTCTAGAGCTTTAGGTTTTGATTATAGCGATTAGCTCTTAGTCTAGTTTTTAAGTATTATCGCTCCTTATTATTGCATATCTTATGTGGCATTAACTCAGAGCTCACACATATCCCGGACCAGTCACTCCCTGTGCAAAAATTCTGGCACTAAATCATAAGCTTATTGTGGAAGGTGTTAATGGCTTCAATCAGATTTGTATTTATTAAACATTGAATACCTTATCTACAAAACACTCACTTTTCCTATCGTTATATAACATCACATCAATAGATCCGTACATTAATCGCATCAATCGATTAATCTTTTGCTATCCATTCGATCGAAAGATCAAAAGTAAACCTAATTCTCATCTCGTCTTCAGTTCACTTATTTTCTATTTTGAGGCAAAAAAATTGGATATTTTTTCTCTTCTGATGGAAATGTTTGCCCAAAAATGGCTCATAAAATGTGGAAATGATTTTCGATATAATACTAAACGCTATTCATTGACATCGAATTCAAGAGAAAAAAAAGAGACGAAATTTTGTTGTGTTTGGGCTCCCAATGAAAGGGATAAGAGATAAGCGATTGGCTGTGAATGCGAGGCACAGCACAGCACAGCACACAGAACACTGTAACCAGTGATTAATGTGATCCTCATTTCATCGATAACACAGGGGTTGCCTTTCATTTGGCTGTTCTCTCGATATTTAATGTACTTTTGCTCTACGAATGTCTGAAAACTATTTTTATGCCAAAACTTCTATTAGTGTTTCGTTAATAGTGTTAACGCACCAGAAGATCATCAAATCAGACAATAAGGACAGGATTGAGGACAACACGCGTTTACCAGAAGAATACATTACACCCGACTAATAGACAATCACTTGTTCCTCGATATTATTGCCAGAAATCTAATGAAATGTAATTTACTTTTCGCTCGACTTATCATTAGTTATAATAATTATATCTAAAACTTCACTCTTTTATAGATTAATAGCGAAAATGTGGTCTTCTTTTCCATTAATAACTCGAAAAAGAGTTGATTCTAAAAGTGATAATTCATTGAAAATTAATTCATTCAAAAAATAAACTCTTTTTTTGACTCAATTTTTGGTTTATTTTTCATTAAATTCATTGAAATCCAATATTTTATTCAATACTTTATACTTTTGTCTCTTTTTTGATCATTAAATGCAATAATTTATGTCTTTTTGTGACCAAAACTGTCTGATAGTCTCAAAAACACTCGATATCTGAGACTTGGGTTTCGATTGGATTTGTTATCGAAACAGAGGAGTCGTTCACTAATGAAGAAGCGGTCGATTCGACTGTCTTTTGCGGTGACGGCGCTGTTGTCGACACTAAACAGTTGTCAAAAACTTTGAAATTAGTTTTGTTAAACATTTTCCTGATTTGTAAGTCTTTCCGTCCGCTCAATACTGTTGACTGAGTACTGTCGGCACCGAATAGCTGTTTGCGCTCTTGCAAGCGGTCAGTAATGTATGAATGAATGGCAGCCATCGGGTGCTTAAACGGCACGAACTCCTCTTTGAGTTCAGTCTCACAGAAGTTAATCAGTTTTTGTGTCATCTCTGGTCCGGCAAACTCTTGAGAGAACCCGATTCTCATTAATACGTTGGCGGCGCTGAACTGCCTGCGAGCAGAACCCGGTATATACTCGGGTTTGGACTCAGACACAAGGCTTCCCCAATCGATGTCGAGTGCGTCCAATACTTGTCTGTTGGAAGACTTGTTCCGCGAGTCTGCAGTCGAATCGATCGGATCTGACTCTCCGATAATGGCATCCAATTCGTCGTCACTGATCGCCTCTAAGGCATCGTCTTTGTTATGTGCTGTCACTCCAGTACTCGACTCCACTCTCTTCTTATTATTGGTCTTATTCTCAATCCATTCGTCTGTCGATTGAAAGAGAAATTCACAAAAAAATAAGTCAATAATTGACTCAAAGATTAAAACAAAATATAAATCAAATCAAATGAATGCAAACCTTTTCCGAGAGAACTGTCGGATATATTGCAGACCTCATCCATTGTCTCAAAGCCGTCAGTTTTCATAAGTAGTTCGTCCTCTCCTTCACTCCATTCACTAAAATTGTCTTCAGACTCGTCTTCAGGCTTCAACTCTTTGGTCGGGGAAAGGCTTTCGGATTTGTTTTTAACGGTTTTGATGAGTGAATCGCTTTGAGTGGAATCCATGTCGACGTCGGGTATAGTACTGTCGGCACTAATCGGTGACATCTCTTCAATACTGTCATTGGCTTTGATTTCAATGTTTTTGACTTCAGTTTTGTTTGAGTTCAGAGAAGACAACAAATTGTCGACCGATTTGTTGGACATTCGCTCGGATTTAGATCTTCTCGAGAAATCACTTCCAATGGATGACTCCCTGTCGAGACTCAACTTTGAACGGCTTGAATGAGCCGGCGATTGATCTCTTGAGTAGTTGGCGCCCACTTTGCGGCTGTTTCTGCTTGTGATGGATGTGTTGTCTCGATCTGAATACCGACTGTCTCGGGAACAGTCGCGAAGAGACGAAGATTTTGTGTCCAAATAAGTTCTTAGATTGCGTTCAGAACCGGCTTTACTTCTATTATCGTCTCTTTTGGAGCTATGGCTGCGACTCCGACTCCTGACTGACGGATCGTATTTACTATGGGTTGAACTCTCCTTATATTTGTAATCATCTCTTCGATGATCAGAGTATCGGTCAGTTTTTGATGGATCAGATATATCGCGATGTCTTCCAGAACTGGAGGACTCTTTAGATCTTTTATGGGGCGGTGAGTATGAGCTGTCGCGGGTCACCACTATCTTTGGCTCAATCGAACTCGATTTCCTCTGCTGTAATTCAGATGCGGCGCCAAACCTCTCTGCCCGGAGCCGTTTCTGTCTCTCCAACTCATCTAAACTGATCCTAACATTTCCGTGTCGGTCGAGCTTTACTTCGGATGACTTACTTCGAACCGATGGTTCAGAAGGCGTCACATTTTTCAGTGATATCGAAGACGAGACATGAGTTCTACTCTTATCGCTCTTTTTACTGTCAGTCACTTTGTCTCTCTTCTTGTCCTCTCTTACGGCACTTTTGACGGCTTTCTTATCACTGTTTTCACTGCTCTCTGTTTTGGCCAATGATTTCAGTGTAGAACTGCTTTCCGATGATATAATCGAAGAACTTCTGCTACTATTTTGAGTCTCTTTTGGCTCAGTTGTCGACAGAATATTAGCCACAGTCTTGTGTTTGTCATCAACGGTCAGAGAACCGCTTTTCTCCAATTCTTGTAATTGTTTTTGCAATTCAAGACGTTTTTGTTCTAAGGCTTCGCTGTCGATATCGTCGTCCCATTTGTGCGATGAATGTCCCGATAGTCTTGAGGTAGACGTCGGTGACTCTGGTCTTGCATTCGCCGGCTTTACTAAAGACTTCACTTTACTGTTATTGTCTGACTTATCGTCTGCTTTGGAGGAAGTCTTTCCTGAACTCGAGTGGTGTTTCACTTTTGGAGACATTGAGCGACGATTCGGTGACACTTCGTTTGGTCGCCGCTTTCGACTCACTTTACTTCTTAGATCAGATTCATTGAAATCAGTGGTTCTGGTAATCTGAGAACCGATTCTTTTTCCGAGTCTTTCAAACACTGAAACCCTTTCCGTCTGCTCTTCAGGCGACTCAACCCGAGGTCGCGACCGATGGCTCATCTCTTCCGAAGACTTAATATTAAATATTTTCAAATGAAATGACATAAACCGGTTCTTCTAATGAGAACTCGAATCAAAACGATTGACAATCAGATCCATAACAACAACAATGGATTCAACCATTGATTTGTCATTTTGTGCGCAAAAGCATAACATTTGGGGTTTTGTTTACATTTCGTCAGACTTTCAAACAGTGAAAACATGTGACAAATGAAAGAATATCTTCGGATCTATTCTTTCTTTTGAGTCAAGATTTCGGTGATAAGACCATCAAATATGGAAGTGATGGCACAAGAGGATAAAACCAAGATTACTCTCAATGGACTGTCAAACTTTACTATTCCTTTAGTGGTCAGTATATCACCAGAAGAACAACTTTAATCCAAGTTTTAGTTTATTTTCTAATTCTTCTGATTATTCTTTTTCTTAAGTCGGGAGCGATGGCCGGAATGTGTGTCGATTTGACACTTTTCCCGATAGACACCATTAAAACAAGAGTCCAGAGCGATGTCGGCTTTTGGAAAGCCGGCGGATTTCGTCACATTTATTCTGGTCTATCATCGGCTATGATCGGGTCAGCACCTAATGGTTGGTAAATACCATTCCTCTGGAACTGCTTCTAATTTTAAATATTATTTACACAATTAGCGGCGCTTTTCTTCTGCGCCTATGAATCGTCAAAAAGTGTTTTGAGACCACTTTTGACTGAAAAATACGATCCAATAAATCACATGATTTCCGCTTCAATCGGAGAAGTGGTCAGTCTTTTAGTTTAATCTTTTCTTTTATATGGTTTTGATCTCTCATTTGATTTATAGACCGCGTGTTTAGTTCGAGTACCGGTCGAAGTCATTAAACAAAGAGCTCAAGCATTCAACACTTCCAGTGGTCTTGTTTTCAGACAAACTATGGCTAAGGAAGGCTTCCGTGGCCTCTATAGAGGATATTTAAGTACAATAGTTCGGGAAATCCCATTTTCGTTCATACAGTTCCCACTTTGGGAGTACTTGAAGAAGGAGTGGTCCATAAATCAGAAATCGCCGGTCAATCCCTTTCAGGCCACTGTCTGTGGCGCTATAGCTGGCGGTGTGTCCGCACTGATGACAACTCCATTAGATTTGGCCAAAACCCGGATAATGTTAGCAGAGAAGGGGAAAGCCTTCTCTCTTTCATCGATTTATTTTGTTCTTAAAGATGTTTATATTAAAAACGGATTCTTTGGGTAAAAGTATTTCCTCTATTCTTCTAAAACACAAATCAATTGATTCTTTTTATTCCTCAGGTTATTCTCCGGTGCCGTTCCCCGAGTGATACACATATCAATTGGTGGTGCGATATTCCTCGGAGGATATGAGACTATCTCTTCATTCTTGAGGAATAAACTTTGATTTAAAAGAAGATTTTCAAATAATTAGATAATTATAAAGAATTTATTAAACAATTTTTAATGACTTTTAATTGATTTTTGTTTTAAAGTTTACAAAACTTTTTCTCTTCAATCAGTTTCTTATAAATTGATTTATTATTGAATTAAAAAAAAAACATTTATTTCATTAGAATTTTGTCTCGAAATTAGTTTTATTTTCCTTATATTGTGTTTTAAACAAGATTTTCATATTAAATGTTATTTAAAGAGAATTTCTTAATACAATAGAAAAGTAATTATAAAAACATTTAATTCTTTTTAATTAAATTCAGTTTTAATTCCTTTGAATAGAGATTAAGTAAATGTTTGGCATAATTGCTGTCCATTTGTTTGAAATCTTCGGTTTCGGTAACAGAAGTGATGTTTTCATACATGAATTTAAAGCAAAATTCTTCCAATTCTTTGGATTTGTTTCTCAGAGAACTGCTATAAAGAGAGCAAACATTTTGAACATTCATTAGGGGTTTAATACTCTGAACGCATTTTGTTTTAATGTCTTCATTCAAATACTCGTCAGTAATCGACAGCATCTCAATCAACAGATCTATGTCTTCAGTTTCGATAACATCTGTATAAAGACATTGAATGAACTGATAATAGGCTTCATATGAATAGCCTTTGATTTCAATTTCATTTCCATTACTTTCAGACCAATTGTTTGCAAACATTTTCTCAAAGCATTCGCAAGAGTTTGTGGCAAACAATTTGTGGACATAAATGTAATCAAAGTCTTCGCTTTCTTTGCGTTTGAGTCTCAGTCTAATACAAAATAGTCTTAAAATTCAAACAAAAATTGAAAGAAATAATAATTAAAATTAATAATAGATTTTGAATATTAAGAGAATTTACTTGTTATTGATTTCTCCAATTTGATCGATATTTTTGGAAATCAAGCCTTTCATA
>JAQIXD010000450.1:0-26644 GCA_034699985.1 Minunthozetes semirufus
ACACATTTATGAATATTCAACGAAATAATCCATAACTAAAAAGTTATAAACATTTTGTTTAATCAGTGGTTTTAAAATTTTTCGAATAATTAACTTTCAGAACATTATTTTGGAAGAACTTCAGGGCCATCCATTCGCTCAATTATGTAATTTCAAGGTTATTTGTGAAACTACAAATATTTGTGATTTAAAAAGTTAATTTTAACATATAAATTCTCATTTATGTCTACTCATTTATTTTTCAAAGTAATTAATGAATAAATAATTGACTTTAATTGAAAATTTTCAAAATAAAATAGAATCAAATAAAATTAATTATTTAATAATTATTCACTAACTGTAGGCAAACAAATAACTTTAAAAATGAACTTACTTTGCTATGTTTTAGTCATGTGATAAACAAGAATATATTAAAATTATTTAAGATAGTCAGGACTTAAAGAGCAAGAATAAAAATGAGGATTAGATAGAGCACCTAGCACATTCACCAAAAATAGAAACTATTTGATTGTTTATTCCGAAAACATTGGAGCGCTGAATGATTTTGGTGAATCATTTTACTGATTGAGAGCTCTGTATTTGGAGACAAAAAGTTGATTGCATTGAATACCCGTTTGAATACATTATGAATTTGAATGAATAAAAGAATGAAAAAAAAGGAAATGCATTTATATTTTTCACGATTTTCTCTTAGAGGACTGTTTTCAGACATGAATTTACATTTTAATAGTTATTACGAACGGAAAAAAATACATAGATTTCGGTCCAGAATTTGATACAAAAAATCTATTCGTTTGAGTATTTTATTTCACTATTTTCAGTAAAGATCTGAATATTTTATAATCCTTTTTCGTGTCATTAGTTGAAACAGTATTGTTGTCATCAGTTAAGACTAATATATAAATGTCTTCGTTTATGACTACAACTATAACTCTTATCGCATGATTTGCTTCCATTTTGTCAGTGTTTCATTAGTAGGACTTATTTATACCTTATATAATGTACCGACAATTGTCTAAAAAACTAAAAAAACGAATCAAAACAAAAAAATTTATTAACAGAGTTGACGAGTGGGATGGATGGCTAAAGAGTAGACGTTTAGCAAGGGCATGTATATCCTTGACAATGTAAGATAATCCTTAACTAAATGATAAATATATAATGATTTTAATAATTTTAATAATTTTCTCAAAACCCAGAAAAATTCTATGAAATTAGATACTCATATAAAATATAAGTAACTGATATTAGATTCTAATAATTTAAGTTTTTGGACAACCCTATGATAGTTTACTCCAAACCCACTCTTATGTCATATATTTAATAAAATGACTTCAATTTCAGCGAATTCTTTATATTTTGACATTTGGTGTCTCAAATTAGATCATTTTCCAAACTTAGATTGCCCTTACCAATCCCCTGACAATCCAATATTCCATTATTTGAAATTTCTATTTGTATTTATTGATGAACTAAAAATATAGTCAATGCTTAACGAAGTAATGATAAAGAATTTGATAAACTAATCATTAGTTTAAATATGATTTGATTTTTCCATTAACTGAGCTCTTCGTCAAAAAACATAAAGAGTTGTTTTGATTTTGTTTTTGAGTAAAAATAAAGAGTTGTTTTGATTTTGTTTTCTTTGAGTCAAATATATTCCGAAAGCGTCTCAAGAATTGATTGTTTCTTCGCTAAACTTGTATTCAATTGTATTACTATTTATTGATTTGTTCTTTCAATTGATGTCTAATTTGATGAATAACTGCACCTTTTTGTGCTACCATTTAATGGAAAATATAGTTTTCTTAATTGAATTTCTATAATATTATAATCTTTTTATAGTTTGAGTGGAAATATATGTGAAGTGATTGCCATTTATTGGTTCACTGAACCACTGAATGTTAGAATAAAAAAGATTGAAAACACATAAGAGTTATAATCATTGCCTAACATTTCAAGGCTTTTGGAAAAGTTATTTCATTCAATACATTCAAAGGCTAATCAACAGTATTGAAGCCATTGGAGAGATTGGCCGCTACTATAATAATCCCAATTGACTTCTATGTCCGAAACACTCAAATCAATGTCATGTTCTCGTAATTTTGTGCGAAACATACATTTCAAACCTTTTTCTCCTCTTGGCATAAGTTAGGTCTAACTGTTAGACCTTTATAGCAGACATAACATTGTATTCCACCCACTATTGAGTGGCACATCATTTGACTTATCCTTTCCTTAATCACTGCATTAAATTTTATTAAAGATATTTTACAACACTTTTTGAAGTGAAGTACAAAAAATTCAAACAAATTTATTTGAAAAACGACTTCGAGTTTGAAAACTATGTTTGAAGTACTTTTAGAAGTGAAGGAAACGAAAAAATAATAATAAGCGAAAGTTTTTGCAGGAATCCATTTCTATTTACCCTTCCTTTCAATCGGAAACAATTGTAAAAATATTATCTTAATTTAATCTTTAATCAGAGCTCTTATTAAACTCAAATATTAGAAGATTTTCAATAATTTTTGTAAAATATCTCTCAAATAATTTGTCTCTCAATTAATAGAAACAAATTTAAAGCAAATGAATGTCAGAACCAATGGATGCATGAATTAGATGTTGACGTCTATTACAAGTGATGCTCAACTCTGAACAAAACTCAAACTACAAGAAATCAGTCTCGAAGAGTATGAAAGAAATGGGTATAACTGTTGTTCTTCAGTAAGAAAAGCGTTAGACGTAAGTAAAGTATTTGAGTGTTTCCGTTGTTTTAATAGCTCACAACTGACACATCGTATTCTCACTATTGATCTCCAAAATCAATATTAACTTTTGTTGCTTTTCTGACTTTTGCCGTATTAGCCGACAGTAGTCTCGACTAAAGACTATCACTGTTTTAACCGATTCTGACATTACTTTATCTAATAGTTGATAACAAAGTGAACTCAATTTTCTAATTTATTGGCTGAATGTCAACTAATTGGATGACAATTAAGCAAAATATTTCAGAACTTATTATAACCGATGCCTTTAATAAAGAATATGTTCTGATTTTATGACTTTCCTTCCTTTCCCTTTAGTTCAGATGAAAATATGTTTCACTTAATTAAATATTTCTTTATTGCGAACAAAAGAAACTAAATTTAGTCTAAATTTTATTGGATTTTCAGATGAGATACAAATTTTCTGCCAAAAAGCAAAAAGAGTCAAAATTTAGACATTAAAACAACAGAACAGATAATAAAAAACATTTAAACAAATAGTTATTTATTGAATGATTAGTTTGAAAGAGTGACGACAAATAAAGACATTTAAATACAATTTTAATTTAAACTAATATTTAAATAATACCAAATAAATACTAAACTATTTAATTGGGAAATTGTTTTCACTGAAAACAGTATGAAAAACACAAAAAAAGACAAACATTTCAGCGATTCGTTAATTAATGAAGTTTTCTGACTAAAATCCTGTCTCTCCCTCTAAAGTCTAAACTCCAGGACCTGTCTATAGTTTTAATGATTTAATTAAACAATACCTTTAGTTATAAATAGTTAAACAAATGATATATAATTTTGTTTCAAATACTTTAACTTTAATTATATAATACTTTTTCCAACTTATAGTCAAATATCTATTTAATTAATTGAAGTAATATTTATATATAATTATTGTTTTTCTCCGTTATTTATATTTAATATAAAATCACAATTAAATAGCTTTCGATTGATATTTATTTCCCTCAAAAAATTCGCCAAACTGTCCCTCATTTAACTTTAATGTATGATTATTGGTTTAATCCGAATAAGTAGATTATTTTCCGGGTCCTCCAAGAAATTCACTGCCTTTTGGGTTATAAAAATCAAATAATCCATTGGAGAAACGCACAGGTCTTTTGAATGATGAGTTCAAGAATTCAGATAACTTCTTGGCTAAGAAATAGCTTGGAGTCACTGCTCCTCCCATCCTCCTTTTTCCTGGACCACCTAAAAATTCGGATAAGCGTTTGCCAGGACCGCCCAAAAATTCAGATAAACGTTTGGTTTTTTGAGAGCCATAAATATCGGATTCCTTTTCGACTTCTAAATCATTAATTTATACAAAATTTAATATTAGAGACAATTGAGACAAACATTAAATCCACATTTCGATTATCCAACCATATCTGTGAACTACAAACGCAATTATTATATTTCCAAGTTTATATGGAAATGTGAAAGTTGAACATTTATATTGCAAAATACACCCTATGTTTTGACTACAGTACACAGAATTATACGCCCGATTTTATCCAGAATAAAATTCTTTTTTAAACAGGATTTGAAACATGAATCATGGTTATTTATAAACTCATTTTAATAGATATTTGAAGCTTTGAAAAAAAGATATACTCGATAAGAATATTATTAAATGATACAAATTAAACCAGACTTAAGAACTTAATAAATTCATATTTTCATTGATTAAATGAATAATAGGTTTTCCTCAAAATTCAATTCAAACAAAATTTTTCAAAACTTATAAATATTTAATAATTTTGAGAACAAATTAAACTAAAATATATTCTTTGAATTGAAAGTCAAACAAAAATTGTGAACACATTTAATTGAAATTAAAAATTGGAGTCATTTAGGTTTAGAAAGTATTTAACTCTTAATTACTATTAATTAAATAATTAGTGAACTATTTATTCAAATTAAAGATAACTTACGTTTAAATGAGAAATACGTTTAGATTTTATTTTGAGACAACAATTTAGACCTGAAGTAGAAAATGAACCAAAATTTTAGTTTTGAGTTTTAGGTCATTTAGATGAGCGTTTAGTTTACAAATTTAAAACTGGGAGCGTGCCTCCTTCTCCGGCCCAAGAATTCAGAGCCCATCCTCTTTTCTTGTCTAAAGATGTCGGCTCTCTTTTTGCCTAAAAACTCGGAACCCATTCGTTTGCCTAAGAAGTTATGCGAACAGAATATTCGTGTTTAGCATTAGTTTTAGGTTAAATTTAATTGATTTTTTTCAGAGGCAGTCAATTATCAGACATTAATAAGAGAGGTATTCCTTCTATTTCTAAGATCATTCGTTAGGATTAATAGTCTATTAGTTTTCATTTTATCTGCTTTTGATTTTTAATTAACTAATTTCTGTTTATTAATATTTGTCTGTTTAGTGTTGACTGTCTCTGCCATACATTTAGGATATGGTTAGTTATGTATCATATTTGACGTTTAGGACATACCCAAGAATTCACTTCCTTTTATTCTTTTATTCATTAAGTGCTGAAGAGTTGCGTAATATTTGGGATTAATTCTTAGGCTGTAAAGCGAGGGTATATTTGAAGTGTCAAACTCGTTGTCGTCCTCTTCATTTAGATTAGGGTTTAAGCTGTCCTCTCCTTCTGATTGAGTGATATTTTTAGTGACAAAATTTTAGTATTAATTTCTAACTCATAAAAGAGTACCCTTTTGTTGAGCTTTTATTTTATAAAAGATTAAAATTATCAAAACTTTTCCATTAAAAACATTTTCTTTATTTTTTTGGAAAATTTATAAAAATATGAATAATTTATGGAATAAATGAAAGATGTGGTCATTTAATCAGTTTATACTGAATTTGAGACTTATTTAATGGCCTCTCATTAAGTTGTGGTATCAGCTCTTGGTTAATACCAACTTATTTATGGTTTAAAATTACAGTTTTATCTTAAATGAGTTTCAATGAAAGGATAGCATAAAAGAGATATAATTTCGTATGTTATAGTAATTTGATCCCTACCGTGATCTGTCGTCAGTGATGTTGCGGTTGCGATAATGATTGCGAAAAGTGTGACCCATAACAGGATGCAATTGAAATTTTTAACGTATGATAATTCCATTGGTGACGATTTGGCTTTTCTTCACTTCAAACTGTATTTGTCTGAAAAATAAAAATAATATCATTTGTTTTATTGAAACCTTTCTAATGATATGAATAAAGTGTTTTCAATTAAAACGAAAAAAAATCCTACAATTCGTGAAAATATTCAAACTATTAGTGAAAGAATATTCCTTTAATTATCGGTAGAGATAATTATGAAACACTTCTAACAATATTAATACAGTAATTGTAAAACAGTCATTAGCTTTACTCCAAATTGATATTTATGAAGAGTGGCCAAAGAGTGACGCACAACACAACAAATTTGAGCAAAATTAATTTTCTTTGATATTTAAAACTGTTTTGCATTTTCTGAAGATCAAAACACATAAAAGAGAAATGTCATTTACAATTATTTGAATGGAAAAGTCTAGTAATCTATGTTTGATAGTCTCAATCATAGATTTTTAATTAGACTTCACTTAAATAAAGTACAAATGAATTACAAAGAGTTGACTTTCATTTGATTTAAATATTCTGATTCTGACACAATTCGCCGATCACAAGACTTCAAAGAGGAGAATGAACATGAGCAAGTACTAAATAAACACTATATGTACTTAATTCACGAATAGTCTCGTCTCTATTTATTGAATATTCAAGATTTTAATTTCAAAGACTCCCACACAATAAAAGTTATTGAATAAAACAATCTTCATTATAAAGTATCATGCTAACATTAGGAGTTACACAATGCAAGTGGTTGTATTACCAATAGTTTATTTACAAAAATAATTACTGAATGTATTCATAATACTGTACTCGTGTATATTGAAAGCTATTATTGACAAAAAAAACTAAATTTTTGAATATATTTGAATTGAAAATTTCAAACGAAACTATATAAGTACTCATAATTCAAACTTAATATAACGCCTCCATTATATAAATATTTGTTTTCACCGCTCAAACCATAAATATTATAAAATCTATGTCTAAGAAAGCCTTTCCTCTTCTGACAAAACAAATATTATTCCTCCACATAATAGGGAAATGATTTGTAGAATCCATTTAATCAGTTTTTTTCAACATTTTACTGAAAATCATATTTCATATGATTTTCACAAAATTATTTGCGGAAAATATTTATTCATATAAAATCTGATACATTTAAATGTAATTCAATATAAATATTGATTATTCAATAGACCTTTCATTGATCACATACTTTGAAAAAAAAGATTAAAATAAATGAATTTTTGTTTTTAAAGAATTAATCAAAAAAATAAGAGAAAATGTTATCAAAAACTTTTAAGAACTCAAAACTAGAATCCATTAAATAATTAGTTTTGCGACTAAAACCACGATTTTAATGAAAAAATTTAAAGTATTGATATAACCAAGAACCTAGAAAATTTGTTATCAATATCGAACTCATTCAAGCCCTACCTTGCTCATTTCATTTTATATGCTTTGACGTCATTATAACAAAGTTGGCGGAATTTGAGTAATAACTTTAAATTACTAGTATATTTAAATTTCAAAATTAAGCTAGGATCTTGATGAATTAAATAACTATTCACTCATATTAATTATATAACAAATTCATTATTTTTATTTGATTAAATAATAACAAAGAATGATTTGAAGTAGTTTTGTCTTAATTTGCACTAAAATCTTCATTAATACAATTACGTTGAATGTTAATCTTGATAAGTTTTCAACTATACTTCGTTGTAAATATGAATAATAAAGTGATCATGAATTAAATGTGATTCAATTTAGAGGCAACGATAGTATTGGAAAATTAAATTATAAATATTATGAATAAATAATTATAAAAAAATTTGCTTCAATTTTGAGATTAGATTTCAATTACTCTAAAAGTGTTTTTGAAGAAGTTTTCGATTATTGTTATGTAAGTCAATGACGAAAATATCGTGAAATACGTAATACACGAGTGATTTGACAATCATTTTCTCTTTTGTTTGAACTCTAGAAGACTCTATTGAATGGTTTATGTAATCTTATCTCAATTATTCTTAAATCCAAATATTTGTATAAGAAATCCAAAATTGAAGTAAAATATCAATAATTCAATATTTCTTGAATACAAATATCTCTATTAAATTAAATGAGTTTTATTTTTTAAAGTTGATATTCTGTACCGATTCCGGGACACAAACACTATCCTGAGTACTCTTAAAGATGAATAATATATTTCTATAAATTTCAAGCAAAACATTTTTTCCACTTTGACTCCGGGCATACCTTAAAGTGTATAAAATAGTTGGAAAACTACGTAATGTAATCGACTTCTGGAGAATTGAAGGAATTCTGGCAAAGTAAAAGACATGAAAATTTTCAGTTTTGGAAAATGATCTAATTTAGCCTATAATTTAGCATCATCATATTTCTCATCGTATTTCTTAAGCTTTTATAATGCATCTTATGAATAATATATCATATTTTAATGGATTTGTCTTAATATAGAATTTGTTAATCAAATATAATTTCACTCAATATTTCACTCAATTATCCGAAAACGTGATCTTTCTTTGAACTTTACTTTTGATAAAATGAAACAAATTTCAGAATAAGTTATAAATTCATTGCAAAGAATAGTCTTATAAATTGTTTTCAAAACTAAAAAAAAGACAATCAATTGGTTTCAGTGCATTACATGAGAACATATTTCAGTTTTAAGTCTTGAGCCCAGAATTAATAGGAATGACATGGATTATAAACTCAATGATCAATCAAATTGAACAGTTTGTCTGTTTCGCAAAAAATCAGTGTTTTATTGATTTATTTCAAACAAAATCTTACTCTTCTTTACGTTCATTTTATATTTTGAATGTACTAGATTATTTTGTTCTCTATTCAACTACCATGGGAAGTATAAGTTCTTATTAAATTTTCAAAAATAAAATGACAAATATGTTGAAACAAAATACTTGGGATTACAGTATATCACAAATGCTATGCAAGAAAAAGATCTTAAAGTTAGCAAAGTATTAAACTCATGTTATATTTTAATACTTAAATATTTAATAGGTTCCTTTAAAGGCCTCTTAAAATAATTTAGTCTTCCTTTTGGACCAGATCATTTTTTAACAAACATTTAAAAATTTTAATATAAATTCATCATGGTAATTCCTGTGATTTTCTCTTCGGGTGAAATTCGTTTTTAAAGATTTGTCGACAAAACCTAATATTATTTTTTTGTGAAAATTGAATTTCAAGGATCTGTACTACAATTTAAGTTTCTGTACTCTCAGAACCAAATCCTTCTTTATTCTGGTTCTCGAAGGCAAAGGATTTTCAGCCGAATTACTTCAGAGTCTGAGAGAGTGGGAAAAAATGTGAATATTTTATCTATTTTTTGTCTGCATTTGTATTACACAAAAAGCTTTGAGAAAATTCTGATTCGACACTACTTTTCATATCAATAATTTTATTCGAAAAACTACCAAATTATTAAATCATTTCAAAAATCCTGGGAAAATGAGAAACTAACCTTTCGTAGATTTATTGAAATTCAACATCTTTAACAATCTATTGCGATCAATCTTTAAGGACAAACTTAAGAAAATTGAGAAAACATAGAAGAATTAATTTAATTTATGAGCTTCAATCAATACGGCCTTAGAATAAGCATGATAATTTGACAAATAAAGCCAATATTAATATCTTTCCAATACGTTTATCCTTTGAAATGTTGGATAATCCATAGAGCCTTCGCTTATATATTGTGTATATTTTTATTTGAATGAATTTAAGATTTATTTTTGAAAAATATTGTGAAATATAAACAAATCTTTTGAGAAATTCGTTTTAATAAAAACAATGTATTTTAAAATATTGAAGAGGGAGTTGTATCTTGTAATGTCTTTTATATTGTATAACAATATAAAGTTAGAAGATTTTTTGCAGATTTTGCAAAACAATGTCACAAACTGTAATCAAATAAGTTTCAAAAGTCAAATTGAAATTCAAAGAATGATATTCAGTATTATGTGAACATCGGTTCAAAATTTTCTGTATATTGAAAAGATAGACAATGTTTTGTCTAGATTTTGTTTTTTAGCTAATAATTCTTATGGATATCAGGTATAAAATGTCCCTAAAACATTGCCCCTGAAACATTATATAACATTTATTAAAAGAGAATAACAAAAATATGCCATATTTATTTAAAAGCTCTTGTCTACGTGAAAGGGGTTTTCAAGTTCATTGAGACAAATAGTAATTTACTAATAGATTATCTCATCTTAAATGCCTTTAAGATATTGTCAATTGAGAAGAATAAAAGATTTATATAGAATGAAATAAAAAAGTTGAATGCTCAAAGCAAAAATCTGATGAAACGTAAAAGGAATAACAATTGTTGTGATCATAGCAACAGATCTAATCGTGTATTATTCCCTTCAACTATTCATTACTTTGTCATTATAAGAATGATGTCATTATAAGGATGATGTTGTTTTAAACTTAAATTATATGATTCCACTGAAATCTAGATTAAATTAATGGAAAGGAAGTAAAGACTTTGTATTTTTGAATCTATAAAACAGATTTTCAAAAAAATTGTTTTTGAAGACATTTATCGAAATATTTTATGAGAGAAAAATACAATTTAAGGAACAGTTGGTTGAGTTGTTTGTTCGCTATTTAATGAAAAACTTCTATTATTTTTATTACTATTGAATCGCATTCAAAATGAAGATTATTATCGATACCATTACGTGCTGGATGTTTACCCTGAAACAAATTTTGCGTAAGAGGTCTTTTTCTCTTACATTTATTGAACAGCGATTTGTAGATATTTTTTCAAACTATTGCTTCGAAAGTGTTTTAATAAAATGAATTCATTTATCTCTCGAACAGAAGATAATATTCTTTGAAATCATTTATCAAATTCTTATTTTGTTTCAAATATGAATGCGATATAACTCTCGGGAATGAAATACAGATAAATCATTGCCTCAAATACACACAAAATCAAATTCCTGGATATATTTTGACGAATATGATTAATAACATGCTCAATTAAGTGATAATTCTCGGATAATTTATTAATTTTAAAATTATCGGATCATCACATTTTGTTTGTCTAAAGTGTTACTCTTAAAGAGTAAAATAATTAAATATCCATTAGTATAGTATCTTGAATATTGTAAATGGATTATAAAAAGCATGATTAATTTTAAGCACGATTAATACTCAAGAGATCCTACTTTACAGCGAAATTTGATTAATACTTGCTAAACGTTAAATATTTAACATTTTGGATAATTTCAAAACATCCAGTTCACAAAATCAAGTTATTTTACTAAAAACACCCTCTTAAACAAAAGTCGACACAATTTTAATCTATTTTTAAATATTTATTTTTTAAACAAAAGGATTGAAAACAGAAATTACAAACTCTTTTGGGATTTAGTCAAATGTTTTCAATAAAAGTTTTTCGATTTTCAGACTTAAAAGAATTATTTGGAAACTGAACAAAACCTGATGGATAACAATGAGATAAAACATTCAAAGAGATTAAAAATCTTATTACTCTTGTTTAGCAATTCTTTCAATTTTCTGGAATATTCTTAAATAAATTTAAACTTTTTTTACTTTGAAAAGTAATGAAAATGAAAGCAAACAAATGAAGGAGTTAAGCGTGAAAAATCTTACCTGGTAATCTTGTAATTAAGAGAGTTTTTTGTCACAAACAATTTGGTGGAAACACTTCTCGAAGTGAATTAAACAACTCTTACAACAGTTTGTAATCTACTGCTAAAAGTGCATCACTTTTGGAAATACTGGCGAACAGAGCAAAGGACTGACTATTATAGGGTTTATCTATAGAGCGAACCAATTGTTAGATCCGTTACGCATACTCTCAATGCCCACGACTGACGACTCTTTCGCTACCGTTGGTCACAATCACCACTTGTTCTCTAATTTGAAAACCAAACGAATCAAATGAAAAGTTCAAAGATTATTATTATTTCAATTATTGTTACATTTCGTAATCAATTACCACAATAGCTACCTCTACCTTTAATATCAAGAATATTCTCTATTAAATTAATTAACTTTTTCTAAATTTGTTGATCAAAGAAGATTCTCATTGAAATTTTGATTAAAATTAGGTTCTTTTTTAAAAGAAAAAGTTTAGATAGGGACATTTAGATTTAAATACACGAACAGAACAAAGCCTTTTTTCTATCTCAGAGCTCTTTTCATTGTTTTGTTATCAAATTCAGGCAAAATAGATGACAACCAAAGACTTTGAGGAATAGCTCTTTTGCCTAAAGAATCCGGTATTTGATAAAAGCATTTGAAACCAAAGCACGACTTAGGCGTCAATTATATGGCCATTTGAATGGATGTCTTCCCTATTGTTCACAACTTCTTTGAATACTTTTCATTAGGAGAGAGTTAAAGTCAAAGTTAATGCTCGAGTAAAACTCAAATGAATATTGAGTTTTCGTGTATTTTGATAACTATTGCAATATCTCAAGGATTCAAATGTCAAAATTCAAGTTTGTTTTATCAAAAGGATTTTCCATAAAATTGTGATACATTTTGAGTCAAAGTTGAATAGTTTATCTAATATAATAGGAAAAATCCGAAATCAATTTAATTAAAGATGGGATTTGTTCCAAAAAAGACAATTATTTACACTCGAAATAAATCGATAAATGATTTAATCAAATATTCATTGAAAATCATGAGTTATGTTACAGTTGTGTCGGTGTGTCCGACAACTCGTGAGTGTTAAGTACTTCACTAAATGAGTGCTTAAATTTCAAATAAAGTAGAAATCGTTATAATTATTAATAATGACGATTGTATTTCATTGGCTATAGTAATGTATTTCGGGTTTTATAAACACTCAAACCTTAATTTACCTGCACTTCAATCAACATTTTGATTGAGTTAAAAGCTTTTAACGATTTATTGTTTTTCTTTTATATCACTAAAATATCACTAAAATATCACTAAAATAAATATTAAAATAAAAATATATTGAATGAAACCTAATTTTCGGGGCCAACCATATAATAATCATTAGGTGTAGGCTTAAATTGGTTCAGATTCTGCTTCATTTGCTCTTACTTTAGCTCTGACCGATTGAACCCTATATAGCCTTTCAGATCAAATGTTTATTCAATCAAATGGAGACCTGAATGGACTCAAAGAACAAATTATAAATACTATTCAATTCATTGAACAAAACCTGTGTTTCAATTGAATTCCGTGATTCTGTGCCTACACTTCACAATTAGTTGCAGGAATCGATTCAGAACTGAATATAATTGGTCCGCAAATAAACTTTTGTTTTCCACTTTCTCTACACTTGATATTTATTTGCCTCAAACCATATTTGAGAGCCTCTGAGAGGACAAACCATTAAATATTTCTCAATATTTGCTTTCAAAACCAACTTTTCGTATTATCTGTATTTTAATTAACTATTTTCTAAAATATTCCTTCAATTCTGAAAACATAAGAGGTGTAAATTGCTAGATTATTCATCCAGAATTCGCATAATTCGGAAAAATTTCGTTTTTAAAAAATTTAAATTTTAGTAACCTTAAGGTTAACCTTAAGTGGTGAAATGATTACCTAGTCAAAATCTATTATTGAATTCAAATCTACCGAATGAAAAGATCCTGATTTCTAAACTTTTCATTTTAGTGAAAGACCTATGCCCTAAGGGATTTTGAAATATATTTGGTAGAAACAAAGTCACTAGCAATAGGTCTGACTTAAATTGACTAAAAATTTTCCATAATTCGGTTCTCAATATTTTCATTTCTATTTTAAGAGGATTTTATATAATATGATATTATATTCCGAGAAATTATTTTAATAATATTTTTATTAATTTTTTTTAATAAATTAATTTTATTTGAATAACAAATGAATTGAGAAATTATATAACATTCATATAATTTAGTCCAAAAATGACTTTGACTTTCATTTGGATATTTGACTGCGGACTCAACAGGGGAGTCCTATGAAACCAAGTTTTAGTTAAACGTATGAAATAAAGTTTCAAAAATAGGCCTCAATTTTGAAATTTCAAAATTGAGGAGAATGTGCATGAAAAAGATACCAAGATTAAAAAGATAAAATTTTAGGGAACATCGATTATCTTCTAATGATTTGTTGAAACCTGGTTATCCCTTTATTCAATAGATAAAAATTTTGACTAATATAATGAATCTTTTCCAGATGTAAATGTTTAAATAAAAACAATTAATATCTCAGGTATTATCCAGACGTTGTGTAATTGATTAAGGTATGAGGTTATATAATAAAAGATACAAGGTTCAAAAGTTATGCAACAAATTTTTCTTTCAATAATAAGTTTATAAAAACACTAAACTTAATAATTATTGAACTTTTGACCTATTCTTCTAATCAAGTCTTTAAGACTTGAAGACTGTTTCGCATATTTATCTCAAAATTGACATCAATTGCGCATTAATTTGTTCTTGTCTTCAGACAATCCTCTAAAAATAGATGAGATTTAGATTTACTTTCTTTTTTTGATTAAATGAAAGGATGAAAATAATAGTCTATAATGTATTGATGTATTGATGAACAAAACTAATTCATATAGAAGTCACCTCCAGGTTCATGATAGTGGGCGATTGGAAAAGGACAATAAGTGACAATAAGTGACCAGGCACATTCAGAGCAGATTGCTTTGGCAAAGAATGCCGTCTTTTTTCACCGACTCGTAATCCTTATTTGCGAAGAATTGGTAACTCTTAAGGGATTATTCATCTAATCCTTTCTGTTATGAGAAGTAGTGAGACATCGATGCAATCGATTCATGAATTTGTGTTTCGTTTTATGCGTTAATACAAACCCTTTCAGAAGAGAAGGAATACAAAGTGTTGTTATTGTCAGTGAAAATCAATTCCAATCATTGATTTTGTTCTTCTTCTAAATCTGAGAAAAAATTTAAGTTTAAAATAAACTCAAATTTTTATCTCAATTGTTATTCTGTGCACAACTCAGCCCAAAGGAAATTATCTGAAATTTCAATGAGTGAAATGAATGAATGAATGAACAAGTTTATGGTTTATAAGAATTCGTATTCAATGTTTTATCTCTAAAAGAAGTCTGGATTTTATAATTTTTGCTATCAATTCAATGGTTGAGCATGGTATAAATAAATTTAATATAAAACATAAGAATTATGATTCAATTAGTAGTTATTGGGAAACCTTTGATTATGAAGAAATTACTTTAATTAAAAAATAATATAGAAGTTATTCAGCAATACATAATCCAGTAATATATTGAGGAATACCTAGAAATTCCTTAAATTAATTTTTAAAGAAATTCATAAATCAGAAAAACTTTAGTTATTAATAGTTTTTATTGTATAAGTGAATGTCATATTCCATGAAGACACTAGCCTTTTGATATGTGATCTGATCTGATCTGATCTAGTTCAATCGAGTTTAATCCTGATTTATAAAATAAAATCAGAACATTCTGGTTAACTGTCCTTCGAAATGATTGCTCAAAACTTTTGAGAAGTCGCCAAAATATTTGTCAACAGATCCTTATTATCAAACAATTAGTTAATTTCTTATCAAAAAGTTTTGCTCAAATCGATTAAACTTCAATCGCTCGGAACCGATGTTTTGTATCCTTATGTTTCTCATATTCAGTACATGTGATCACTGATGATCAGGTTAATGTTGACTCTGTAAAAGTACAATGGCTCGTGACTATACTATGCCAAAACCTAGTTTTTAATTTGTCCTTCACTAGATTAGATTAATTGTCTCCTCAGAAGAGAATAGCCGTGGAAAAGACCTGGACCTAATAGCGTTTGTTGATTAAATTTCAAGAACATGCAATTTTATATTTAAGTTTATCTTTAATTTAATACACATATACAGAATGTAGTGACAAAACTTTGATAAGTTTTAATAATATAATGGATTTAATCGAAGTTTTATTTAATTTCATTAATATCGCTAAAAATGATTCATTACATAATAATCTGTGTAAATATTACACACAAATACTTATGTATTAAACATATTCTCTTAATATATTGTAGAGTCTATATTATAGATTAACTAATTATTGACAATTATTGACTTGATCCATTATCAAATGGATACAAATTAAGATAACATATAATAAATTTACTTAATTTGAGATCAAAATACAAATTATTGAAAAAATGACTGAATATAAGATGAAAATGAATTTTATGCGTTTGAACTGACGGATAGCTCTCTGTCCTCATCCACTCTTTCGAGTGACGTCTGTCGTGAAACGCTTCGTCTTTTAGTGAGGGGTCCGAATGGTTTGATTATCTCCTGGTCCTCACTCTTTAAGTGTTTTAACAAATCTCTGACGCTGTGATTCTTGGCTTCAATTTTGAGAACAAGTCGTAAACAATCCAAATCATTATTAGAGATGATCCGAATCTTATGACTTTTCACTCCGCAGTGAATATTTACCGAACAGGTCTTCAGGTTGAGCCAACATACAGGACGGTTAGCACAAATCGGATCATTCATAGGATAAATGAGAGCGAAATGTTTGCCTGAAGTCTTATAGACAATGAACTGGACTTTTGTTCCATCGCGGGAGCGCTTGAGACTGAACTTCTGGCCATTAATCTTGAGCCAACCCGACAACACGATCACACTTTCGCTGTTCATTATGTAGTGTTAAATACAATTTAAGGTTAAGAGCAATAGCACAGGTATACTGCATTTGTTGAGCTTTATTAGCGTTAATGAGTTTTTTGGTTCAGACGCCGACGTATTTATAGGCTATCGGTTTGCTATCAAATATGTTTGCGATTATAGAGAAATAGAAATATAAGATATGTTTGAAATTCAATATTATTTTATAGGTTTTGTGATTATCTTCGGAGTAATGGAAGCGATAAAAGCCATATATAAAAGTGTTTTTTAAGAAAGCTTTCAAATTTGTTACAATGGTTTCACTCGATTTAGTTTAAGGATAAAAACGCATTTACTCTTCAAATGAGTTATTATTTAGAATTAGTTGTTATCTCATTCCTGACAACACATTTGTGAGCCATTTATTCAGTGGACGAATAACTCAATTGTTTACTCAAATGCCTGCAACCAATTACCCAACATTTCATTGAGAATACAATTTCCGTTCGATGCTTATTATCTATACTTTAGTTGATATCAGAGTCTAATTCGTGGTCTTTTAATATTACTTATATTGTATTTTAATTAAGATTTAATGGTTTATAAATCACTGTCTATTCGGTCGATAAAAATTCATTCAAGAATTCAAGAAATGTTTATAAACTTTGACTCTTTTTATAGAATATTCAATATTTATTCTTTGGTTGAATTAATGAAAAATATTTTTGTTTTTAACAATTTTTGATTAAAAATATAATTTTATTGATAGAGTCGTAAACATTGTTCAGAAAAAATCGAGATATCTTCCAATTGACTGATAGTTAACCTGCGTTTAACTCAATCAAACTCTCAACGATTTAATACTTTGTAACTCAAGTCCTAATCGATATTCAGAGTCAATCTGTTGTCTATCGGAAACTAATTTATCACTTCTTTAAGAGCATATTATATGTGAAAATGCGGTCAATATTTGTGTTTTTGGACTCATTATGTCTGCGAATAAATCGACAATAAATCGATTGGTTATGAAAACTAAGAGAAAGTTAAGATAAATTGTGTTTTCAGATGTGGTCGCTGTTGTTGTTGTCTTTGTTCACAATGTTTACTGATTTAGAGCCCACATTAGTTTCCAACAGAAAACTACTATTTATAGCAAAATTAAAAGCAAACTATGAATAAGAATATAATTTTTGATATAAACTTGCGATTAGATTATGAATTATGCGTTCATTTAATATGAGTTCATATTTCAGTATTATTTAATGACTTTCACCGAAAACAATTTGTTTTGAATTATTTGTACGGAATCTCAGGAATTTATTACCAAAAGTTTGTTTTCATAATATGAGCCATAAATTAATTTAAGACAAATTGTGTTTAATACACCATTTGATTGGCGTCTAATAGACTAAAATGATCTAAATCATCACCAATATCCACAAATATCTCAAATATTTTGCGCCACAATTAGCCCATTAATTAAAATTCTTAGACAATGAGAGTTTTATAGAGTGTAACAAATACACTGTATTGTTAACATGATTATTCATATTGATATTTCACAATCATAGCAAATATTGTTGTTTTTGAAAAGAGAATTGATCAATCTAAAATCTAAAAATCAAGGCCTAAAACTATATAAAGTTCACTGATTAGAATCGAAGCAAATATTAAAAACTTAAATAAATTGGCAAATAATTGAGACCGTCTGGAATGTTCCTGTCTTTTGTACTGTTCGGTCAGCCCAACAGTATTTTCCAGAATTAATCAAATTGAAAATCTAAAAGTGCAAGGTTCCTGTCCAGTAAAACGACCTTTCCCAATTTAAACTTATTATTTGACAATGAATTCCTGGAAAAGTAGTGACTCATTGACTCTTCCGCTCAAAAAAGTAATTATTTTTCAGTTCAATCGTCGGAAACTGTGAATGAAAATGAGATTAAAACATGTTTTGTCTACTATTTGGGGATATTTTCTGTGGTTTCCCTTCAATTTCAATCGAAAAAGACATAACTTCCTGACTCTGAAGTCCTATCAATAAAACTATAAAGATAATAATAAATAATAATAATAAAAATTGTTATTATTTTCAGCTGTAATTGGATTTCCTGTTAAATAAAACTGTAATTCTTTATATTTAAAAATAAGCATGATTAAATTCAATATTTTAATTAAAAACTTTATATAAAATTGGATTAAAGTTTGAAAATCAATTAAAATTGAAATTTGATTCTCTGTCTAAATTGGATTTAAATATGGGCCACAGCTTATACTCGTGAACAGTTATTATTGATTTGCAGACAATCTGGAAATTAATTCAATTTAATTATAAGCTATGAATAAATGTTTAGAACTTAAGATCATTGCTATTGAATTGCAATGACTTTAAATGTAAAATAAATGTTTATTATCGCTATTTATCGCAAATAATATTCAAATAATGATATAATCATTTGGGAAACGAATTGACGGAAAAAATCAGTTCCAACTGGTTTTGGGAAAGACTCTCAGCTCTCTCAAGAGTTTAACTTTAAAGACGATATAAGAGCAATAAATTATATGAAAAAACATTGAAATAATTAATTAGAATTGTTTGTTTGCTAATTAAACTGTTTGTTCCTTCAATATTTTGATGAATTTCTTATTGTTTTAAAACAAATTAAATGTATTTCACATAAACTTATTGATCGTTATATTTATTTGATTGACTCATAAAACAAGTTTTCTGATCGATTGTGTGCTGAATCTGAATGACATGAAAATCTTGATAATTGAAAACTGCTTAAAATTAATGGTCACTTACTCGAACCGAAAGAGTTCGGAAAAGCATTTATAAAAATTCATTATTGAGTTTAAGTCTGTTTTGTTGTGTAAATTAGTTTTTGTAATTCAAGTTCATTGAGAAAATGCAAATGTATTCTCAAAATTCAAAAAATGACCTAAAAATAGACAAAAACATTGAAAAAGTCTGAGATTTGTGGCACAAAACAACAGTAACTGTTCTTTGCCTCAACGGGTGAACAACTTCTTGGTCTCAACTTATAGACTCTATAATCAAAACATTAAATGTTATTCAAAAGTAAATACGTTTTATAATTATGTATTCAACTCAACGCTTAACTAATTTTTTGTTTTCATGAATTGAAGGCAATTCTGCATAACATTCGTGAAAGAAGTGAATTACTTATGAATTATTAATATTCAGCGAATAATTCAATACAAAACTGTCTTTGAATTCACACAAAATTCTGTAATAACTTTTAATTACTGAGAAAAACAAGAGCACACCTAACCATCAAGTCCTTGGAAATGGGTTATGGGATAACTTATAGACTTATAATTATCTGAAAACACACACATTTAGGTGTAGGCAAAACATCGCCAATTGGGAAGTATTGGAAAATAACTGTCAAAAAGAGACTAAACCTGTCAGAAGTCGATGGAAAAACGAGGGGAAAATCCCGATATTTAATCTTCTCTTAAAAATGGGTGAATCACTTGAAAAAATGCAGTGGCTTTCAATTTGACTCATCGCCGGAATTTGTTTCCCTTTTATGGAAAGCATTATCATTTGATTATCGGATTAAGTTTTCAAATATTATTTTATTATTTTAATTGATATGAAAACTATGAGCTCAGGGAATGAAAACATATGAAATCGTAGCGACTGATTAGTTTGGGTTTGTATTTTCCAACAGACGTTTTCAGAAACTAACCCAGAGATTATTGCACAGCAATCATGAAAACCAATCGGAACAACTACCACACCGTTTGTTACCAATCGATCCCACAGGCAGTTATCGATTATATAAATATTATTTATCACTTTTTATGTAATAAAGAGTTTATATTACCTTAATTTCAATTATAATGAATTGCATTAAACACTATTAAGTGTTGCACATCCGTAAAGGCAAAAGAATGTCATAAAATGAGTTATTATTAGGCGATAATCCTTTAATACTCTTGGAATGCGAAGAATCATATCGTTTAAGAAAAACTATTTTTAGTCAAATAACAACTGATTCGACGAAAAACATGTTTTCCTTTCGTATATCAAAATCACTGATCAATAGAAAAAAGTGTTTAATATATTTGATATATTCCTATAATCCAATAAAAGAGTTTAATTGAGTTTTCGTTAATGTAATTAAAAATTTGTTATTTTTGATACACACTTGAAGTGACAGCAAAAAGAGTGAACTTGATTTGAACTTCAGGCAAAGATCAGTTAAATATAGTCGATATAAATAATACTATAAACAAATTAAAAATGATTTTAAAACGCCTTTTCAAATGAGTTTCAAATGAGTTCAATAAAATAAAGTTTTGTTTTTTTATTCAATTCATATAATAAATAATAAATCGATTATTATATAACTTAGATCTCAATCATTATCTTCAATAAACTCTTTAAATAATTCATTGAATAAATATTTTTAATATTTAATTATTAGAAAATTGTTATCTTAAAGTCATTTATAAATATTTTACAAATCAATTGGAAAAATAAAATTAATATTAAAATCATTAATCATTAGAAGTTATCTTAAAAATACAGAAAAGTCTTCGACAATTCCTCCAGTTCTTCAGCATATATTAGATCCACAAACCATTTGAATGTCGTCTCAAATGTGATATCTGTTTTGATGACCAGATTTTGATACTCAGCCCAAAATACTTGTTATAAGTCTTTCATAAAACTATGAATTTTTCAATGTTTTAGAGATTTTAGAGATTCAGTCGTTTTCTTCGATATCTTCTTCGTTGAGTACCGACAGATTCAAATTGATTTGTTTGCTCTTATATAGTGTTGGAGACGAAGCTTTAAGAAATGAGCAAGCTTCATTTGTGTTGGTTAGCGCTTCGATCCAGTCATCGCTGGTATACTTGTTTTTATTGGATATTTCGTTTATGCGGAACAGAAAGGAAACCCCTTCTATTGTGGACATCACTGAAAATTCGCGGTCAGGACTGATGGAAGACTTTTCGACTTTTGTGGACAACAGATTAATTGTTAAAATCGGTTTCTTGGAACAGTCCAGTCCCCAAATCGGGTAAACTACTGCAAAATGGTTTGTCGATGTCTTATGGACGACAACCAGAACCCTCTCGGCTTTTTTAGTCAGGCTCTTCATCTGAATGTTTCTGGTTCTGACCAATTCCAAGACACCAGAAAATGTGGAGCTTTGATGAGTCGATAAATACAAAACCATTTTTACGGATATATTAAAATTTTATAACAAATCAAACAAAAACTTTAAGTCTTATTAAACTTTTAAAATATTTTCTCCAAAAACAATAAAAT
Organism: Minunthozetes semirufus; assembly: GCA_034699985.1. Lineage (NCBI taxonomy): Eukaryota > Metazoa > Arthropoda > Arachnida > Sarcoptiformes > Punctoribatidae > Minunthozetes > Minunthozetes semirufus. Next base: position 21,841 of record JAQIXD010000450.1, read on the forward strand.
AGTTTTTGTTATAAACTATTTGTTGAAAATTCAAGACAAGTGAACAGTAAGCGAATGTCTGATCGATTGATGTCTAACGAGTAGTGAATTCACAATTTATAAGTTACTGAAAATAAGTTTATCTTCAATACCAGTATTTGATATAAGAATTTGAATTCAATGTTGAATTACACAGATTTGTGATAAGAAGCTATGGTTTGGACTTTGTCCCCAAGAAGTGATAATTAGGATCAATTAGTGCACGTGTTCTTATGCCGATTCACATAGAATTTGATTTAATCTTAGTATATTCTATGAGCAAAAAAACAAGATATAACTCTGGGAACAATTTGTCGCTCACTTTGGGGGTAGGATTTGACACAATAGTACTCAATGAACGCACAATTAAAACAAACGGCAATATTTGCGACAATATTTCAAATGATTATTATTTACTGCAAACGAAATCAAATTGTTTTTATCATATCTGTAACAAAATAAATTATTTCATTGAATTTAATTTGATCTAGTACACTCTACAGTAAACAGTAAACACTTAATTGAAATGAACACAATTGCGTTGTGAATGATATAAAATATTCAATGAATATACCACTGATTTGTTTGCATAACTTTCACAGAGAAACGCCGAGAGTAGAGCCGAAAAGACTTATTGGTGGTGTAAACCCATATAAAGTCTGAGTGCAATCATATGAACCATTGCCGTGACTGCCCTTCTTTTCCACTTTGAAACAGGCGTCTAGTTTTTCAGTAGTTTCTCATTCGAGGAAACTGTCGGTGACATGAATTAGTGGAAACAACTTTTATATAATAAGAGTACATATTTGGAGGTTTATCTCATCATTGGTTGCATTACAATCATTACAATCGATTTAAGTGTGACTTTTGTCTCTCATTAGACGAATGTTTATACAATAGTTTAATAGTTTTTCTTCAAAACCGTTAAACAAATAGTGAGAACAGTAATGATTTGAAAAACTATTTCAACTCATATTTAAAATAACTTCTTTTCCAGACTTTTTGAGACTTTTGAAGAAATTATTTCTTTTATTACTTTGTTTTTGAAAAATCCATTTCTTTCAAAGTCAGACACTTTTATTATATTTTTAGTGAATGTGAGAAACGAGTGATTTATTCAGAGTTAATCTTGTATTCAAACATAGTTTACTATAATTTCAAAAATAATAAATAAAAGAGAGCACATCCTATCAATCTATCTATTGTCACACTTGAAAACAATCTTATCTGGGACTTTTAGTGCACATTTTACTTGATATTTCAATAAAAATTTTGTTGTAATAAACCAGATATAAGATATTTTTAGATATTTAATCGCTTTCTGTGACAAAATTGATTAGATTTTTAGCGATAATCTCTAAAGTTTTAAATCATTTGTCGCATTATTTTCTTGATATTCACATATAAATCAATTTTGAATAATTGATACTATGATATGAAATACTGTTCCTTGAATAAAACCACATCTGGGGGGCTGGTATGCAATACTCCCATAATTATAATTGCTGGTGGTTGTTCTGCATGATAAATTTCTTTGTGGTAATGTTTATCAATGGGATTATTCGTGGAATTCAATGCTCCTCTGAGTTGGATATCCCCTGTATTACGTGTTTTCTATTGAGACAACAATTTTGTCTAATCAGTCGAGTATTAACTTCTTTGCCATAAATCAGATCTAAGGATAGAATGCGTCACACATTCGATGTTATGGTGTTTCAGACAAAACTATTGAAACTATTTTTTTGACAAAAATTTGGTGAACTCTACTGTAAATCCCATTACAGTATTGTTTTGGAAATTGTGTCCAACTTTTCGACTTCTGGGCAACAAAACCAAGTATTTGTTAAATTAGGAAAAAAGTTCAGAATTGTCTGAATAAATGTTTTGAAAGCAAACTAAACAAACTATAGTCAAAGTTTGCTAACACAGATCCCAATACAAATAAATAACATAAATAACAAATTAAAAAATACCAAAACTAATGTAATGTCAAAGAATTGCTCAAACAAAGCAACAAATACTTCTTTGAATTTGCCATTCATTAGACTTTTATTGCATTTGACTCCAATTCCAAGAATTTTATTAATCAACAAAAATATGTTTTCCGAAAGAGATTTGTCCCAAAAATTGCCGCAAATTTTGTCATCAATTCATCAAAAACAAGTAAATAGCTTTTAATCAATATTTAGAGGATCTAGAATTCAATTAAACACATCTAAGACAAGGCTGACTAAGAGATGAAATAGATTTACCAGAAAATCGATTAAATATTTCTCATAATTATTATTTTGATAAAACATTTCCGCACTTTTATATCGAGTGTCGAATAAATAGAGTGTTTAATGAATTTTAAAAACCATCAGATTATATCTCATCTGAATCATCTCATAATTGATATTCAAGTGTTTCAATGTATTTCACAGCCATATAACAGTAAATCCAGTTTTTCAATCATTGATTGCCCGCACAGTAAGAGCTCTGAACTTTTGAGTCCAATCCATAAACAATTAATACTTGATTTGGTTTTGTTTGACTTATTTAGAAAAAAAGGATCTTTTATTGCAATCAGTTCTTGATTTCCATTTAAATCATTTAAAATGAGTTACTTATCAAACATTTATAGTTAGAACTGATTTCAATAATAATGGGATCAATCACTCCTTCCAAGTGAAAAGTGATTCTCATTTTTCAAGGAGTGGTTCACATGAATATTGATTTAATGAAATTGAAATCATATCCTTTGTATTAATCATTATAGAGTTAACCCTAATTTTTAGTCCATATTTGATTATAATCATTGCTATAATAAGTGAGCGGCACAGGTAGTATCAATTATGTGATGCCAGACTCAATTAAATCAGAGCCAATCCTGATTTATACGGTTGTGATTAAGAAACTCATGTCTAGAATCTATTACTTAAAGATATTTTCGTTGATTTGATTAATTTGTTTCATTTTTTGTGACCCAAATAGCAATCAAATAGTTTTTGAAGTTTTTTTTATTCCAATTTATTGTTTATTGAATTCATTTCTGTTTATATAATCGGTATCTGAAAGACAAATAAAATGACTTTCATTTCCACTACTTTTCAAACCTATTTCGCTCAGATTATTATCATTTTTTTTGATCTAAATATTCATTTCACTCATTAATTAAATTTTGTGTTTTTTGTTTCCTCGTATTGAATACCTTTGGAATAAAGATTAAATTTTAGGCCAAAAGTTGGGAAATTAAACTGCAATTATCCGGAAAACCTGAAAGTAAAGTAGATTATTCAGATTTGTGAGCTAGCTCAACTAAATACTGTCCACTCATTTGAGAAGATTGGGATTTTTCCATAAAAATGATTTATTGAAAAACAAATACATTTGTACAGGAAATGAACGGTAAATGTATTCTCAAATGAAAGGTTTATAACAATCTTAAAATAGTTGTTAAAAATAGTTCTCAAAAAACTTGTAAATCTTAAAATCAATGGAAAATTATTTGATTAAATTTATTTGATTTTTCGCAATAAATATTTTGACTAAAAGTGATTAAATTGGAAGTGTTTACGATTATTAGCTCTTATAGAGGATCTGTCATCGAATAAAAGAGTTTATTAAATAACCCGAAATCTGTTTAGTGAAACAAACTATTGATAACACAATTATCATAATTTTAGTTAACATTTCTCTCAGTTTAACGAACAGAGACTCAGTTTTTCAGTTGTTTATCGATTTAGTAATCGTTGTTAGTTCTGTACTGAAGAAGGACTGAATTCAGTTCCAGAATTCTGTACCAATTCTTATCATAATTAGAAATAAAACCTTTAAGTTATTGGATTAAGAATTGAGTGGTCTTTAAGACTCAACAAAACAATACTTTGACGTAAAACATGGGCTCAAACAACACTTGCGTTTTGGATAACTGTTTCCATCAGTCAAATATTAATACCAAGAATAAACTTTTTTCCATACATATTTCACAGTAAAATAATATCAATGACATCAGACATCTATAAACTAATTTTATTCTTTATTAGATTATCTCAGAGATAAAAGTCCAATCGGATAACCCCTATAGGCAAAAATAGCATGTCTATTTTATGTGCCTCATTTGTTCTGATTCCCTAAATCAAACCTAATTTATCAATTACCAAGATCAAACTAAAAAAGAAGAAAACATTTGCTGTCCATCCTTATTTAATTTGTCTTGATATCTTGCTCACTCTTTCCTTTGTTTATTTAATTAATTTTGTTTTTAATTCTTTTCCTACAAAGGAATGGCTTATTTGATAATAATTTCTATTCTTATCATTAATTTAATTATTTTGAACTATTATTTAATCATTTGATTTGATTTAAGATTTAAATCAAACTCAATAATAGTGGAGATAATTGAAAATCAAATTCACGTTTTAATCACATTTAGATATAAAGGCGTAAAAATTGCTTTACTTTTGAGTTAATTGATTAGAATTATCTGATTTTATGTAATTATTGGAGAATTTTAACAATATTTTTTTAACAAGTTTATTGTTTCTCACTGTTTAACAATATTTGAGTGAACTTTGAAATCAATTATTCTTTGATAAGAGTTTTGGATTTGTTTTTTGGAATTTAAACCAAAAGTTGTTTTTCATTGTCTTTTGGTTTCAAAGTATTAATCGATAATTGAATTCAAAGATCTATTTCTGAAGTAACTATGAATTGGAGTCCAAACAGCTATTATTGATTAATAGAAGAGCACCTCTTCAGCGACTTTCCTTCTTATTGTGAGAAAGAGTTTCAAACGAATCGATTA
>JAQIXD010000451.1:0-26636 GCA_034699985.1 Minunthozetes semirufus
TTCATTTGCATAAATCAGAGGAAATGTTCATAACTTTATCAATGGTTTGAGCTTTTATTGTGGACAAAGAGCACAGAATATCAACATTAGAGGAAAGGCATAGAAACAGAATCAAATTCGGAGAATATATGTGCGGCTCATGTCTAGAGAATATTCTGTGTACAGACTCACAGACAGACCAAATAACACAGAATAACACAGAATATTCTGTTCGCATACTATTTGCTTAGCGATGAATACATTGCAATGAAAACAGTTTTCACAGCAAATAGAGAACGGATTTAATCCTTTTGTTTAACTCTTATTAAATCAGAAATTAGTTATTAAAGCATTGAATCGTATTTAAGAGGATTTAAATTAAATGTTTTGTGAATATAAGTCAACGAGAAATCAAACTCACCGTTAATTAGTTGGGTTTCTATCGATTGGAGTGAAAGAGAGCTCAGTTTTGTTACTAATCTGATGAGCGATGCATTCAGTCTGAAGAATATTGGAGAGGATTCTGAAGACTTTTGTCGTGGAAACTGTTCTTCACTTTTGATTAGATTTTTTTCTTCTTTCACTTCTATTCTCAGTATTTATCGTTTGAAGAGTTTCTTGGCTTTTGGTTTACAATGGTTTCGGTTTTCCGATGATTTAGAGCTCAAATGAGACAAAAATATAGTAAACGAATTGCGAGTAAAAAGTGTATGAAATCAAAGACAATTATCTGCTCTTTGGCTTTGAAAAGAGGTTTTTTGTCTGTTTTTTATATAAAAAGATGAGTCAATAGTCAATGGATGAGTTGAAAATACAGTCAATGTTTAAACACAAACTTATTTACATTGAATACTAAACTAAGGAAACAATAGTCGAAGGATTGACATATTTTTACACAACTTTTACATTATATTTGTCTTTCATTCAGTTTTTTCGTCACAAAAAGGTATTCAATACTGAAATAAAAGTTCAAAAATTCTGTTAAATGATTCGGATTATATGCTGTGCTCTAATCGCACAACACATTGAATAACAGCACAAAACAGATCGCACACTCTGACAGTCAGCACAGGACTGGTACTAAAAGCACAGCTGCTTTCACAGAGTCTATGGAATGAACTGAAGTTTTGAACCCAACGGAGAGGAATATCTCCGTCTGTTTGGTGTTATTCAAGAGAACCGGTATTTTGCTCTGAAAACTGAGAGAAAACTACTCTGGAGTCGCAACTACTTGTTCTCTGGCACTTTCCTATCTGTCGTTATGGCAACAGATTCCGTTCCTCTTTGGCAGCAGTAGTCTGTCCACAATTGTCAGACAACTTTCAATAAACAAAAATCACTGATATTTTCCATTTCCTAAAGATTTTGATTAATTGATTGAAAACTTATTTTTGATTTTTATGTTTGAAATAAATTATTATAGTTTTTGCCCGAAATTAATGATTCGTTTTTTGTTATGTTTCGCAGAACTCATGACAGGAAAGGAGTAAAAATCAAAACTTCTCAGAGACTGAGCTTTCGGAGAGACATTTGTTTGACATAAACCTAACATTGGATTGGAATTCCTGATGCAGTTCCGCATCACTGACTTTAGGCTCATAAATGCAAATAAATGGCACAAAAGCCAACCGAAAAGGCTGTCCTTATCCTGTGCTCTGCGAAGATTCCCCGAAATGTTTAGGGGATTCCTCTTTAATTCAAAACAAAACAAGTCGTCGGTCAGACAGAGCGAAGAATTCAAAGCATTTCCTTTTCTATTAATATTTCAATGAAAGCCTTTTCCTTTCGCTTTTTAAATGACTCGCATTTTTTAAAAGTCTTTTATACACTGCAGTGGAGGGGATGACCACAAACATGATATATGGGATGAGTCTAAGTATCTTATCTCTCAAGTTATTTATTCAGTGATAAAACTTAAGTTTGAAGTATTTCCACATTTCTCTCAAGAAAAGAGCCGCTGGTTATCCCCTCCCAGAGAAAGCTTTTAGATATCAAAATTGAAATATTCATACCTTTTAGAGAAGTAAATAACAGATATTTCGTCAGTCAGGGCTACGGCACACCATAAGTGAAAAGTTTTTTTTCTATGAGTTTTAATATTTATTCTTAAATATAAAGTCAATAAACGTTATAAACGTTAAGCAAACGCCAAATTTCAGACATATTTTATCGATAAATGACTCCTAATATTAGACAAACTGAAGAACAACTCAAATATCTCTGGTATTGGCTTTTGATATAAAACTTATATCAAGAGGAGAGCCGAACACCATATGCCGGGTGTGTTGGGTCGCGAGCGCTCTGACACGAGTGGCAGTCATTTATTGTGATATAATAGTAATGAAAAATAAGAGGAATTGTATTAAAATACTTTAACACTGGTTTTGGGTCTTTGTATTGCATAAGGCCTGAGCTCAGCAGCTGCTATGCCGTTAGGCTGTTCCCCTCGCCTGAAGTGTGCCAGATTATTGACAAAAGTAGTTTAGACTTTCACATTTAGACTTTTGGTATAACTGTGCGATATTTGACCATTAATTTGATGGCAAATGAAATATTGTGTCATTAAATTGAATTATTAATAGATCTGGAAATTACTAAATTCAAGGATAAACTATTATTAAGGAAAAGGATAGTATTGAAAACAAAACCTGATGGCTATAAATTGAATTTCGGGGGCGGAGAGGGAGGGGAGATAGGGAGAGACCAAGAGTAGTGTTGACCTTTTTGTTATGAAGTGTTTTTCGCTTCGGATTTCAGATGTAATTCAAAACATTTATTCTTTGTTTGAGACAAATATAAGTATTGAATAACACAATTGGGTGGACAGGGCTTACAATGAAAAACTTGTCCGAACAACACTGTCCTGAGCGATAAGCCATTGACAGACAGCACAGAATATTATCATAAATAACTTGAAATCTCTGGAAAACAGTTATTTATTTAACAGAAAACTTATGGAAAATATTTTCATAATCTATAAAAAAACTCCTACAAAATAGTGTTACTGAAGTCTAGACTATAATTAAGTTAATATAAAATTAATTAAAAACAAAATTATATGAAATAAAAAAGCAGTTAATTGTATTTATGGAGACTTACCAGGAATAACGATTAGCTAAGCTGTTGTGTAAACCCGATATTAATGGAATTATTTTTAATATTAATCACTTTTAACATTAAATGACTCAAATTGTATATAAAAACAATAATAAAAGTATCCTTGAATTCAATGATTTAATGTTTTATTTATTTTTATTTATTTAACGTTTAAATGAAATTCTTTGTAAACCACGACATTAAATGTCCTCTAATTTCAATAGAGTCCGACTTTTTTCATCTAATCAAATGAATAAACAAACCATTAAATTGTATCTTGCTCACATTTTAATGGAGATGATATCATGCATCAGATTTGTCCTTATTTCAGCACAAAATTTCACCTTGGTACTTTTTATGGCAAGAATTTTGCAATTTAGTCAACCTTCTGAATAAAACTTGAGTTTAACCAATTAGTAATTACACTTTGAAATTGAATTTTCTTGATAAATGTCGTGAATAACTCATTTTTACTTCAATGCGAATAAAGTTCGGAATATTTTATGCATAAAATACTATAAAACTGAGGACTGGAGGGAAAGGCTGATGAGTCGGTTCGAAATAAATGCTGTTTTTCCAGAATTCTGTTTATATTTTAATTAAATATTTTATTCTTATTTACATTTCTTTCGTTTATTTCATTTGAATCAATCTTCCGAAAGGACTGAATAAATAAATACTTCCCGTATGTCTGCCCCCAACCGAGTGGATCATCAATCGAATGAAAAATCAAAATCCAAGAACACTTTTTCGGGTAATTTCTCTTTATTTTTGAATAAAATCTTTAAACAACTGGTAATTAATCATATATTATATTATATTATAATAGATATATATATCACTAGGAATTACTTTGTGTGCTCTGAATAGTCATCAGAAATAAGTTTAAAATCAATTCTTAAAACATATGTAAATACATATAAGAAATAAATGATATAAATGTTACCATGTTCACTTTGAAGGGTTAATTGCGACAAAAGGAAAGGTAAATTCAAAATAATTGATTAGCAAAAACAGATTAGACGAAGAAAAACATGGATTTCTTGTTGCAAACGATTGCACAGGAATTGTGTCTTATTTTTCTTGTTTTAGACCTTTTTGTCACTTTTTTTGCGTATAATTAATTGAAAACACAATTAATGAACGAAATTATGAAATAAGTTATACTTTAAAAGGGTTTTAATGACTTTTTGATTAATGATTCGGCGGTGAAAAACCGAAATCCACTTTCAAAATGGGTTTTTATGAGTCTTTCAAAGAGTGACACAAATTATTCCTCAATTTTATGAATTCCTTTTAAAACCGAAAAAACAGTTTTCGACTTTTAATGAGTTTTTATCGAAAGAATTCGATAAAGATTTCTATAAAACACTTTTCAAGAGATTGATTGCACTTTAAATTCAAATAACAGTTAACTTTCGGAACAAATTTCTTCTGAATATTACATCAAATCTATAAATACATTGATTTTTGTTTCATTACTTTCACTAAACATAAGCTTTTAGTTAACGCTTTTAAGTGAGTATTAATTAATTGATTTCTCAAATACTGTGAAAACTCCCACTTCTTTCAAGAGTAAGAGTTATTTGTAGTAAAAGTTTAGTTAAAAATCTCTTAACTATCGATTAATTTAGAAATTCTTATAACAAACTGATTGTGAATTCGCTCCAAATCTGATCAATTGGTTAACCAATTGATCTCTGAATCACTTTTTATGGCCTAAAAAAGTGCTTTACTTCTATTTAAACACTATTTTCTCTTATAAACAACTTTTTCAAAGCTTTTCAAATGAATTAATTGCTTTTTATACACAAAACTAATGATGTATTGAAATGATGGGCACTTTAAGGACTAACTTTCACCGATCATAAGAGGGGTCAGTTTTTTTGACAAATAAATAATAATTATAACAATTTTTTTGATTAAAATAAAAGCAAAACAAATAAATACATAAAATAAGTAACTTTTAAACCAAAATAAAAACATTTCTTTTGATTTGAAATTCAAATAAATCGTTGATTAGAATAAATGATTGGATTTTTTGATACATAAACACCTTTTCCTTCGTTTTGTTGACCGGTTTTCGATATTTGATTGAATATTAAAATTAAAGGAACATTAAGTTTGGAAAAGATAGAGCTCAGGGATGACAGACACTCCCAAAAGACAAGAGTAAAAGTCTGTCCAGAAAATTAAGTGCTTTTCAAATGAGAAAAACAAATGATTAAGAATAAGAAACAAACGATAAGTCAATCAAAATATAAGAAATATATAATTCAATTGATTCTAGTATTCAATCGAAAAATAATGACTCGAATAGTCTTTGAAATTCATTTATCACTTAATTGTTTAGTCATTACTTTGCCTTCAAATGCAAACTCTTCGCTACTTTTGAACGGATTTTAAGGAATAAATGTTTTGTAAACAAGAATTCAATGAATAAGTTGTGAAACAATTTATGAAAAACAAAATTCTTGTCTTTTTTGTGACAAATATTTGTATTAATATTCAAATGATTGTATAAATGACTAAAATGTTTGCGATTCTGTTCAGGGATTGAGAGGAAAGGCTTGCATTTGAAGAGACATTAAGTTGTGGTCAACACTAACACTAAATTCAATTCAATACCGTATTCTCAACATTAAATTACACCTAATTTAGGGTAAAGTTATGACTGAATTACAATCAAATGCTTAATAAAAGCAAAGTTCAGTTAAATCTTCGAAATTCTGACTGATTTTCATCAGAAAATTAGGGAACAATTAAAGCGATTCCTTATTTCAAAGTCAACCCATTTTGTGGACAATGGGTTTGTTAAACAAAAAGCGGTGGTTTTAATGCGAATAATACGGTATTGAAAGCGAATGAATAGTATTTTGTGAATACATTTCATAACATATTCACGACATTAACCAACAGTTGGTATGAGTTATGAATATTCATATAAAAAACACTTTTGATGTTTTCGTTGAGTTATAAAAACGCCAAATATTATAACTTTTTGGTGACCCCTCTGGGCTTAATTGACTCCGATATTTGCCACATCGCTTCTTCGCTTAAGTAGTTCTCAAAATTGCTGAAAAACCCGATTATCTGTTCGTTACGTTTGAATGGATAATGACTGCAAAACAATGGATAAGAAGAGAACAAACGATAAGTCATTTATAGATTCAAATCAAATACAGAAAACAATTAAATATTTATTTGTTTGAAACGCTTTTTAAACACAGAGAGAGACTATGAGTCAGGAAAGGGATGATTAAAATCAAGATAAACCACTCCAGTGATGGTCAACAACCAGATCCACTCTTGGAAACAATATTCTGCCAATAGATCGCACAGTGGGTTACAGGTCTCTACAGTAACTATACTCTACTTATTCTCTCGATTGACGTAATGCTAATCCAAATGTCATAATAGAGATGAGGGAGTAATTTGTCTCTAATCGTGTAATCCCTGGTCATTAGTACAGGTAAACAAAGACTTGCGAAACATTATAAACAGGTATTTGGTAGAGGATTAAGTGCAGGTGTTTTAATGTGTTTTAATGGAGGCCACAAACAAATATAGATGTATTACAAAGATTATTAATTTCTGCTCAAATTAATAGGAATGCCTGTATCCTGGCTGACGGCACAGTCATGTAACAGTTGATGGCTGGTTATATAAGAGAAATAATCTTTCATAGTTTGGCAGAAAAATTAGGAATAAAACATAGATTTCAATTAAAACCGAATGTTTTTGAGTGTTTTATAGCAAAACATTTGATTAAGAAATTAATTGGAATTTTTGTTAATTGAAATAATTTGCATCTTTTTGTCCAAATAGATGACACCCCCTGTCATTTACAGCTATAACCAGCAGCTATTAGTCGGGTTTTCAGTGGAAAATATGGTCATTATCTACATATCTAACACTGGATTCAAATATGAGATGGGATTCAAGTGTTTCGAGTCATTGACTCAGAGGAGTGACTATTTTTAGAGAAAACAATAGCGAAAAAAATCAATAGAAATGAGTTATGAGTGAAAAATGAAATGAAAATCCGAGCGAAAAGTACTGGAAATTAATACCAATTCCGGAATCGTCTCATTTGATCCAAAATGTTGTACTGTTGCCAACGCTTCACGAAATTAATGTTTCCGTCGGGGAGTAAGTCGTTGTTACCGATGTGTACGAATGTCAGGTCCTGTAGTATTAGACCGCTGTAAGGGTTGGGCACAGAATTAGTGAAAAATTGTTTACATGAAATTCCGATCGATTTTTCGAGTGAATCGAAATCGAAATTATAGGCAAATATTTTTGAGGTGTGCTCTCAATAGCTCTAAAATTACTCCCAAATTGTCTTTTCAGTAGTTTTTGCTTAAGTCTTGTCTATAATTATAATGAATTTGTGTCTAAACATCAATACATATAAAAACACATCTACTTTGCGTGCAGTGAATAATACCGAAGAGAATCGCTTTTATTGATAAAACTGAAGGAAATTCTTGAGATGTTTTTGATTCACATGTTTTTCAAACTCAAAGTAATTTATCGCTAAATTAATCTACAAATATATGATTCATAAAATACTTTAATAAAAGTCATGGAATTTCATTCACTTCTTCTCTCCAGACTTTTCGTCAAATGCTCGATGAAGTGCTCAATGAATGGCAGCTATTTTTTTCCAAAATATCTCTCTTTCTTTTCAACAAAATATTGTTATGAAATACTATAGCAATAAATATTAGGAATGTTTTGTAAGGAATGCATTAAATCGTGTTTTTTATCAAATGATTTATGAATTGAATTAAGACTGAGTGACGACTAATGCTATGAATGAATGAATAATTTGTTTTCGAAGAAAAGCCAATCATTTTTCTGATCCTAATTCTGATTGAAATGCGTTACAAATGGATGATCACGAGTCAACATCCAATATCATTATGTAGGAGCCCTTCCATAGATCTCTAGATTAACATCTGATAAGCTATCTATCAGTTGATAACTAATTACGAGATTAAAAATGGGTGGGTTTGAGGTCTAGCCTCAAGTCTGAGCTCTGGATTATTGAATAAATTATTGGATTCTGTCTTAAAAAATGGCCCCAAAGTTGAGTTTAAACTCTTTAACCGATTATATCGGAAATAATTTCAATGTTTATCCAATAAATCAACAAATTATTCAAATTAGTGGTACGACCTTCAAGTGGTCGACCCTCAAGAGTGGGCCAAACGATGGGAAAATATTTACACAAATATTTTATATTTAAATTCAACGATAAATAGCTAACGATTAGAGGGTTTTAATTGAAAAAGTGATACCAATTATAATAGTTTGTAAGAAATGCTAATTATAGAGCACAGGGTATAAGATGTGCACAATCGCTTACATGTATGGAATACAGGGCGGCTCCGCATCAGCTAAGGCTTGCCGGTAGGCCCGGAATGAAGAGGAAGAGTCAATTATAGCGCTGTACTCTTTCAGGCTTTCGGTGATGCTCTTCGGCCACTCGAGACGCCGAATGGGGGCCGAATCGAGCGCCGACAGTATCGCCAAATAGGAGTTAAAGTTCGCTAACTTTCGCAGGTTTTTCATGATTTTGATGAATTTGAGGACAAGTCGTTCCCTTTCTTTGTGCTCTTCCTGTTCCAGGATTCGAGATCTGGTCCAATACGACATCTTATTGAAGTGCTCCGTAAACGCGTTCAGGTTAGGTATGAGCTCTTCTTTTTGTTCTTTGGCCCAAATCAATACCTCTGGGATCTGATGGCAAACAAATGTCTGTGAATTTCTCTGATTTTGTTTCAATGGATTCGGTTTTCAAACAATTGGTTAACAAATAAAACAAAACAAAAAACCATTTATTGTATGAATAGAGAAATGAATAGAAAATTCATAACAAAAAATATAATTAAATTTTTAAGAATAATTCCGAAGACAAGACTCGAAACAATAGGAAATCCTATCAGGAATTCAGAGCAGAGAAGAAAAAATCAATAATTAATTACAGATTTGAATCAAAAAAAGACTTTCTTTTCATTCAAATGTAAATTAAACTGAATTTTAAGAATTATTACGAAAAATCAGTTTTAATGAGTAAAATGTGGACTAAATTAGCTCTAAAAACGTCTCCGATTATAATAATCTCATAAAACTTCACGAACTCGAGGCTTAGAATACGCTAATAATGAGAGGAACAGCTATTTTTGATGAATAAATTGTTGGAAAAAAATGATATTCACGAAAATAATTGGGAACTTCTATCAAATCATTTCAAATGTTATAAATCTTTTTCATTCATTTGATTTATTGAAGAATAAAATGTCGTAAAAAATCTATTATAAAAAGGAATCGAATAAAAGAAGAAAATATAATCTGAACTCCAGTTCCAAGAGTTTGAAGTCCAGAAGCAAATCATTGTAAGCCTTAATTCAAAGACTATTTTTAGGTTTCAATTGAAGAAAATGCTTACAAATGCTAACAAAGACTAAAACTGGAGGCAACAGAGGTTCTCAAAATTGAAAAATATATATAATATATAAATCTATTGAAATATATTGAGAGCACAGTATAACAGTATCACTGAATCCTTGTTTCCATGTTTACAATAATGATAACCTGTCCTCAAATTACTTGTAATGACAACGAAATTCTGTATTGAATTACACCCATAACTTGATAATTGGCTGAAAACAACCAGAATCTAAAAGCGAGCCTCAATTCTCACGCTTTAAAATTGTGAAATGGTTGAGCTCTTGGTCTAAAAATATACAACAAATCGATATAAACAGTGAATACCTGGGAGTTCTAGAGTTTCAGATTCTATGATATTTTTTGGATAAAATTAGAAAAGTTTTTGAAATAGACTGAAAGCCTGGATAATTGGCTCAGAGATGTTTTCGCTGAGGGATAGCCAAAGGAGAGGAGGATTAGCCTAAATTCTTAAACAAATTGAAGAAATTCTAAAACAAAACAAAAAATTCCCAAAAATCTCAAGAATTTTAACATAAAATCTACGAATTTATAGAAATCTACGAATCTCTGAGAAAAGCCTACTTTTTTCGCCCTCACCTAATCTCCAAAGGGCTGGCAATTTCTAAAATAATATACTCGATACTTTTCCATTTCAAAATAAAGGTCAGATTATCTTTCAAAAGCTCAAAAACATTGCAAATGCACTGAACGTTATGTGAGCTTCAGATGTGTTAACAATTTTAATGTCAAACATTGGTTTGGATTTCAAAAGTGATTGCAAAACAAGACATCAAATATGAATAATAAGAGAGATTTCAAAACAAATTCAAAATCTAATCAAATATTAATAATAATAGCCTTAAAGCTATCCCAGAGTTAACTATTGATGGCATTTCCTAAATGTCAACACAAAGCCATCCTTTTATAGACATCCTTTTGGGACACAAACCCTTAAAATGTAAGAAAACAAAGAAGTAATGGATTTGATAGTAGAGTACAGACTCCTTAAGACTTTAGGAATGACTGATTACTAGACATCAAAAATAAAGTCAATTCAAAGCAAAAACAAAATTACGGCAAAACCTAAACAACAAATCAAAGGGAAAGGCAGACAACAGACAGAGAAAAAAAGAACTCAAATCTAAGTCTAATCTAAACGAAACATAAGTCTAACGAAAAGATACATTAATTTGAGAAATAAATAAAAATATTTTTGTATTAAAGCCAAGAATCAACTGATAGGCAGAGCTCTCAGACTGAGCAAAGGAGAGGAAGAGATAGGGAAGGAAGCGATGAAAAAGATCTCATGTTTTCCAACAAATATATTGATTGAGAATAAGAGAGAAAAAACGAATTTCGTGTCAAAAGTCTGGAAGCGTTTAATTACCTCAATCTTAAGGAAGAGATCGGAGTCAAGAAGTGTCATCTGTTCGGCCAAATGCTCAGACTTGAAGTCGCATAAAGAGGACTGTCGTGTCGTTATGTTGATTGAGGGCAAGAGTACTGACGCCGAGTGGATCCCGTTCTGGCGCTGATCCATCTTTTCCTTGCACTTAGCTTTGAGAAGGTTGGCCAACGCCAGGTCCCCCCGATTCACCAAATGCGAGATGAAATCCATTAGAGTCTCAAACACTTTGTCATTACAGTCACCCGAACTATATCCAGGAGAGGAATGTAAGGGAACAGAACAGAGCACTCAGTTATCAGTTATGCAAACATTGAGTTCAAAACAGAAAAACGATTTTTTTATAACAAAAACAAAAACTGAATACAAAAACATCTGAAATATGAATAATGAGAACAAATAATAATTTAACTGAAGATAAGACAAAACAAAACATTCAAATGATATTTGAAATCAGAGTTCAGTTCTCAGAACAGAATAGGAATGAATAGGAATACTCAGGGAATGGGAGGATAGGCATAGAAAACAAGTTTTCATTAGTTGATAGGCGAGTGAACACCAAAAATGAGCAAAAATCGAGACATTTATTAATAGATTGATTAATGCATTAGTGATTGAGAGGCAGAGCTTTAAAACACATGTGTTAGGAGTGTTAAGACATACCACATATCATCGACCACTCGGACCAGTAGTGCGAAAGCGAATTTGGCCGCCCTTTGCCTGGTGTCTGACAGGAGTATAAACTTGTTATATCTGTAGAGGAGTTTTTCAATCAGTTCCATAGGGGTCACGAAAGTACGATATGTGGTGAGGAACGCCTCCTGGAACATGAAATCTGGAACAAATCAAAGACAAAACACCTTTCAATCAAATGACAGCTCTTTTTCTTCAATAAAAAACTCTTTAAAACCATTTATTCAATGAAAAGATTAAGAGAAGAATTGTTCCAAAGATTTGGGGAATTATTTTAATGATTATCTTCTTTTCTATTAAGTAGTTATCAATTGATTGGTATTTTAAATACTTTATTACAGAAGACATAAATCTTCGATACCGTATTGACACGCATATTGATGTCGGAAAACTTACTTCAAGTTCATGTTAATTATAAAAGCCTTGCGAACGGTAATAACGGATATACCGTTGTTTAAAGCCTTGTTAATGATGTAAGTTTAGTTTGAAATTAATATTTTCACAGATTGTGGTCACAGGAATTGCTTTTTCAAAATAGCAGAACATTTTTCTATTACTATTTAATAGCCTTTGTTTGGGTTATTGCAGAGTTCAAGTGAAATATGAATTGTCTAATATTGTCTGTGATTATCATCAAGTTCAAATATGGTAATGGTTGGCCAATCAAATATAAACTGCATTATAACTGTTCGCTTTATAATCGCTTTTCAAAGACAGGATATAAATTGGAATAATGAGAGACAATACGGTATTCGCGAATAATTTACTAAACTTTTGACCCCTTTTTGTCGAAGATTTATAGATAAGTAATAAAGTGTTGAAAAACTCTTTAATTAATTAAACGAATAATTTGTTTACCGTTTTTGGAGACTTCAGTCGCTTTTACGATCAGCCCATCGACAGTACCCCCTCTTATGTCTGGGCCCTCCTCTGCGGCCTTTTTCCAGACTATATAAGAGGAGACGTCGATCTCGTCGAGGGTTGTCAGCTCTTCGGGCTCTACCCGTGTCTGCTCTGATTGTGAACTGATCCCACTCTCAGAGGACGTCTTCAGACTGACGGGAGTACTGGTCAGTGGTTTCATTTCCGGGGAGTCATGAAGTTTGTGAGGTTTGGGTGGTTTCGGAGGCTTTACTTTGCTCTTCTTCGGCGGCAGTAGTGGTGGCGGAGTTGTCGAGTGTTCCGACTCTAATGAGTAGACACTATCGTCAGAACTGGTGGCCGACACGAAGCTGTTGGTACTGGACTTTTGCTGCAAGAATGACATCTCGAGCGCCTGCCATTGACTTTGGATCAATTGGTAGGTGTGGACAGAGTGGCGGTAAAACTCCGCGTTTTCCGGACCGGAATAGTTGCTCATTATCTGCATGTAATTCATGTTCTTCTTCTTCGGCGGCAGAGGTGGCGGTCGGTTCTCCAGATTGTTTGCGTCGATATTCATGTCGTCAGCGGTTCCGTTCCGGAAGTGCGGACACGATATCGAATGCGAACAAATGCAGACAGAGTTCGACGAATTGGATGACAATCTTTGGATCAAATCTTGATTATGACTAGAATTATGACTATCGAGGGAACAGTCACTCATATTGTCGTACTCTGAGGGCGGCCGAAGAGGTTTGGCGTCTAATATACTTTGAATGTTAGATAGACTTAGCTTTGGTCTCATTTTGATGGGTAGTGGCGGCGGAAGATCGCCATCGACTGTGTCTTCGCTCATAAAAGCCTTAAATGACTTCATCCTATCGACGAGACTCTCCATCCGATGCTGTGACTGAAACGGCGATGAATTCGAAGATAAATTGTTTCTCAAGTCTTTAGAACTATTGCTCAGCGAATGAAAAGTCTTAGTGGTTGTGGTCTTCGAGTGAGACAATGTCTTAAACTCATAGCGACTAAAATTGTGGGAATTTGTGGTATTCTTAGACTTTTCTGAATAACAATTCGTGTTATAAGAGTTGGTTTGTGACCGAAACGAACTGAACTCGTCTTTCTGTTGGCCGTCGGATCTGCTGAGTGACAAGAGATCGTCGGCCGACAGCGAGTTGGAGGCCGTTCCCATCACTGGTTGGCCCACACACTCATCAGTTTGGATAACCATGGGCAGTTTGGACAAATTGATCCCTTGTTTCTCATTGCAAGAGAGGAAGGATTCAAAACAAACTGAAACTCATTGTCAAAAACAAATCAAAACACTTTTATCTCAATTATTATGTCTTTTAATCCGATCTGTGGTTTGATTGACGGAACGATTGCTTGATTGAAGTGAAGACAATTTATTACAAGTGATTCATCGGATGCCTACAATCGTGTTATTGTAGGCATACGACGACCAAACATATACACAATTTTTACACAAATACTACATAATATTGCACTAAAGCTCTCCTCAATATTATAAATAAAATAACCTCATTCATTCAATTTTTCAATTTAATAAACAATGTAACCTATAAGAAAGATTCGGTACCTTTCCATACAGAACTCATACTCGATTCGTATATAAATAGTTTAGAAATTCGGTTTTAGTTAAAGTACTTTTAATGCCATTCCTATGGGATTTACTGTTTTTCGAGTCATTCATTAAGTATGTCTCTCAGGGCTGTCCTCTGATTGGCAAAAGCTGAACAACTGAATGGGTTAACCCAATTACGGACATCCATTGTCTGCCAATGGGAGAAATGACATCCCATGACGTTATACCCAGTGTTAATTAATGTCTATAAAAGCGTACCATTGGTTGAAATGAAATACCACTTCACAGATATTTACGTCATTCCCAGTCATCCTATTGTGACCTTTGCGTCAATAATACAATTGAGGAATGGATGGTATGATAGGAATGAGTGAAAGACAATTTGTTTTTAACTCGATATGCGTTATGTCTTCGGATGTATAAAAACTTATGACATAAGGCTTTACGCGTTTCAGTCGTATTTGGCCGCAGAGGAAGGGGTCGCAGGGGTTGACACAAAACCACAGACTCTTTATATAGTTTTTTATTTAAAGCAAAATATTTTTACAAAAAAATTGTTTTATTAAATGAAATGACTTTTAATTGAACTCTAAATGAAGAGACAGTTATATGAGTTGTCTTTACTTTCTGTCCAACTAAACGGCTGTTCCCCTCTCGAGGTTCTGTTTGATCTCTTGCGTGTATTGTCCGTAAAATCGGTCCAACTTTTTGTTGAACTTCATATTCCTTTCGTTTATGTAATCGATGTCCGCGTCGTCGTCGAAACGTCTTCTTCGGCTATATTTGGACCGCTTTTCGATCTGTTTGTCCAAGTCTTCGACCATTCTATCGATCGCTTGTTTCGAGTCTTTGTGTGTGTTATGAATAAGACTGTTCTGATTGGCGTAAAACAATTCAGAGCCCAACTTCTCCTTATTCTTCTGGTATTCCTCGAAGTCTGGTTTGAATTGTTTCGTCAATTTGTTGTACTGTCGAGCGGTGGCCGCCTCGTAGTCACTGAAGCCGGGGTCGGGATTGTGTTTTGAGTCACGCTTTCGATGCCATCGTTCGGAGTCATCCGCCTGAATGTCTAACATCTTATTCCTCTCGTAATCTTCGCCCAACTCTTTAGCCTTTTCTTTAGCCGTTTCTTCGTTAAGCTTATACTCAGCCATTTGTTGCCGTTTTTCCCAATTGGTTGGCAGTTGTTGTCTCTTATTCTCTTCGACCACTTCTTTGTGGTTCAATTTACTGGCCTCGTTCTGAATCATACCATAAAATGAGATAAAAGAAGAGATTATTAGTATTTTTGGAATAATTTTAACAATTTTATAGATTTTTTTAGGAATTTTTAGACTAAGGTTTAACTAAATTAAGGTTCGGTTATAAGATAATAAAGAGAGAGATAAAGAGTTCAATTAAGACTTCAAATATCCAACCGATGACAGCCTTTTTAATTGCTCTTACAATTAATTTAAAGAGTAATTTAATTACTCTCTTTGCGGTCATTTGGCGTAATTGAAGTCCTCTAAGAATTAAATTTAAAATCAAATTATTTACTCTTTTTGCGGTCAATTGGCGTAATTTTCTCATCCGTTCGGCCATCTTCTCGTTGACTGACTTCGGTGGTTGATCTGCCATTTTATGAAGAGTTTAGTTTGAGTCCGATTCAGTTGAAATCCAATTAAATATTGATTTGAATTAAAAATTTGTTTATATTTTGTTGAATCAAACGTTGAATTAATGGATGACTTACTCAATGCGTACAAAACGAGTCATTCATTCATAGGTTTTGTTTTGAAGACATCTATCGATTGAATTTTGAACTGTTTTTGATGTAAACCTTTTTTAAACCCAAAAACACATGTTTTTTGTAAACAAATTGTTTTTGTATTTGTTTTCAATCAAAAGATGGTCTTTGAATACATCAGTCAAACCAAAACCAAATACAATCCATCGGTTATAGAATATTCTTCGAGATATCAGCTGTTCGTTTGTGGCACATATCAATTGATTGATGATAAAAGCGGTGATATTTCCGATGAGACCCGAAAGCAAGTCAATGACCGATTCGGGGATCTGTTACTCATCTCAAGAACTAATGAGATTATCGAAGAATACGAGTGCTTTGATGGCGGCGTCTTTGATCTCAAGATTATTCAATTCAATGGCGTCGAAGACCGGATAATTGCCGCACATTCTAATGGTTTTGTCGCTATTTATTCAATTGATTCCTCAAATAAATTACAGACAATCAGAAGGTATTCGACCGACTCTTCACTCCTGACCTGTTTAACGACAATCAACAAAGAGTTGGCGATTGTCGGCAATTCTGAGGGAAAGTTAGTTTCCATCAACTTATCTGATGACACAACAGAACAGTTGTCTATTACTAAGTTTTGTGAACCAATTTGGGCTCTATTTTGCCACCGATTTAGTGATAATTATCTACTGTTTGTCGGATCCGATGACTCTTTGATGAGAATCTATTGTTTCGATGACTTAAGTGACGAACAGTTCTCAAATCTAAGACCAATTCACACGAATAAGGACTCGACGGCCGGTATTACGAGCTTTGGATCAGATTATAGTTCAGACAATTCATTATCACTTATTGTGGGCTCTTATGATGAGTTCATTAGGTTTTATACCATCGAATACCTGAGCGGAGGAGTGACTGTTATTTTTAAGCACAAACTGCACATCCCTGAGAGCGGGATCTGGAAAATCATTTTGAGGGATGGCTTTCAAGACACTCTTTTAGTGTCCGGAATGTATTCGAGCGCTCATCTGATCGTTAACTCGAAGGTTGTTCAGACATTTGATGTCTTAGACTCTGATTCAGAGGAAAAACACCTGATTTATGGCGTAAACTGTGATTCAGAGATGAAAGACGTCTTAATGGCCTCTTTTTATGGCAAAACTGTGTATCTGTTCTCTAAATCAACAGATTGTGTCTCAAAGACATAAACTCTTAGTTTTTGTTATCTTTTTATCAATTGATTCAAAAGCAAAGATTGTCACTGAACTGATCCGAGACTTAAGTGTTATAAGTAATCGATATTTGAGTAAAAATTAGTTTAATTTTAACACTTTTTTCAATTATTTACAGAAAAATATTTTACGATTTGTTATGAAATGTCTTTAAATACCAATAAATGAATGGCTTTTTGTCTAACATTTTGATAGTTCTTTGTTGAACAGCTGTTTGACGTGTTTACACGAATCCAAGAGATCCCGAAAGCCCTTCTCGAGCGCATCCAAAGCCATGAGACCCGAATGCATCTGTATTTGCATCAGACATATGTTGTCATTCGGATGAGGAATAGAATACCCGCAGAACTTCACGTCTTTGTTCTTCACTATTAGATACCTAAAATTGATCTAAAACTCAGATTAATGCCCAAAAATTTTACCACAAAAATGATCATGGTTCAATTTGAATTTCGCTCTCAGTTAGCAAAGGCCCTGAATAAAACTAAACTCGTTATTCTGAGCAAAGTTGTGGGACTTTCCTATGGGTTTTCACATTCATTTCTATATAAGAGGTCTGAAACCCATGTCTCGCAGTTATTATAATAAAGTGTTTTGAAGAGAATGTGTGTATTGTTTTTGTGGTGTGTCTGAGCCTAAGCAAAGACATAGAGTGGTAGCCGTGGCCACTACGGGACAGAGTTTGGTTCAGATCATTTCAAATTGAATTCCTGTTTACCGCCATTTAATGCATTAAAAAGCACTACATTTACAACAAATGAATAAAAAGACAATTTCCTGGTTTACCTCAAAGCGTTGGCCAGAGTGTGGTCTTCGTCGGTGAACTGGACAATAGCGCACTGACCACTGCTAGTCAGCTCAAGGACCTGGAATCGAGACTTATTCTGTGCGGACATTTAAATGTGTTTAACCCTTTGGGTGAGACATGTGTTTACGTTTTGAAACGTAATATACGTTTAACACAAAAATAATAAACAAAATAAGAGTTTATTGGGAGTACTGTCTGGAGTGGAGTCTCTCTATGTCTCTCCCAATCTCTCCCTCTGTCTCTCCCTGTCCTCCCTCTCCTCTCTCTGAATAGGTTTGCACTAAAACCCATTGAAAACTGAATGACTGTTGGCTTAACGTTAGCCTCCATTTTGCTATTTAACAACAAATCACTCATTAAATCATCACTTGTTTTGTGATTTTAATTACAACTTTGGATATGATTTTGACATTTAATTCAATGATATGTTTGTCGTAATTAATTGCAATTAATTTATTCAATGAATAGATCTATGAATTAATAATAATAAATACGATATATAACACAAAATATTTATCGCTGTTATTGTTGTTTAGTGTAGAAATCAATTCATAGATTTTGTTAAACAATTAATAAGTATTTAATTATTAATTGCATTTGAAATTCAGTCTTATTTTTGTCCACAAATTACTGCAAAAGTATTAAACGAAATACTATTTTCTTCTTCTGGCGATTGAGTCAAACAAATTGTATTATAAAACAATTGTATTATTTTTTCAATCGATTAATAGATCTATTAATTGATGTATATTTTTGTGCAGAGTTTTAGTGCCTTTTAATCAATTGTTTGCTGTTTTTATGTGAAATATTTGAGTCATTTCTTAAGATTTGTCGACAATTTCTTCTGCATTTTGTGCTTCAAATTCACTCAAATGTTGAGTAAATGTTTGACATTCAGACCATAATAACTTTGGCTGAAGAAAAAAACCGATAAAAATCCGTTTTATTATAACTTTTTATTTCATTTGAATGAATGACATTTTATTCTGTTTTTTATGCGTTTTTGGTCTCAATTGACGCAAATCTGAAGATAAACAACAGATTAGTACCTCTTTTACCAATCAATTTGAATGTGACTAAAATGTTAGGACAAATGCAATGTTAACTATGAGAGAGTTGAACACCAATTATATTACTTCTTCGCCGAATATGGCCAACTCGGGACTCAACGAAGAGTATGTCTTATCTCTTGTCCTATATTTTCTCTTATCTCTTGAGTTCTTAGGACTCGATTTGTTTTACAAAGTGTTAGAGCTTTTTATCAAACACTCAGTTATTAAAGGCTTTAATCACTAAATTGTATTCACTTTTTGCTTATTTTTATCTGATTTGCAGTCCATTAGTGTCTTCGCTGTCGTTACCATTGAATCAATTGACCAAAAGATGTGTTATTATCCAAAAAGACGAAAGAGGTTACGGGCTTCGGGTCAGCGGAGAGTCGCCAGTCTTTGTCGAGAGTGTCAGAGAGGGTTAGTATTGGAAAACTGCGCTATTTTTTGCTCCATTTCCTCCAAAAATCAATACATTAGAGCTCTGTCTTAACATTGAGAGAGTGAGAGCACAGACTATTTTTGAGACACTGTTTCCCTTCATTCACTCAAATATTGATTTTATGGCGAAAACCAAAAACAAATAAACTATTGATTGACATTGAATTCAACGCTAATGTCTTCTAATTTAACGCATTATAGGAGGCGCCGCCTGGAGAGCCGGCGTCAGACCGGGTGATAAAATAATAAAAGTGTCCGGAACTCTGGTGACGCACCACCATCACGGGGAAGTGGTCAGAATGATTCAAAGTTGCGGCTCTTATGTGGGCCTAACCCTCCTGGGCTTGAAAACACCCCCTCCTTCAGCAAATATGGCCCCCAAACCGATCCAGGTTTCCGGCCCCCAACCGGCCTCTGAGAGCACACAACAGGCCTACGACGAGAACAAAGTCTTAAAAATCAAAGAAATGATTTCCAAACAAAAGGAACATTTGAACATTTTATTGGCCAACCCTAAGAAGAACCAGAAGTCAGAGATCGACAAAACCGTCAAAACCATTGAGAGCTTAGAGAAGGAGATCGAGAAAATGACTTTCGACGTCACCCGACACAGACACACATCGATGTCCGCCGAGAACCTGACCACCGGAGCAACGAGTGATCCGACGATCGCCGGCGCCAACGCTAATGCAAAGAAGTCGCACAGCTTTGGACAGTACGACACCAGAGCCCCGATTATGACTATGGAATCGGACGAAGAGAACGACGACTTCACAAATAACAACACTAATAATAGCCGAAGGAATAGCTCTTTGATAAGCAATTCAAAGGGTAATTACCCGGAAATCAGTGATATCCCAAAAACAGTGGACGGCCTTCACGGCCACTGCCTTCAAATGACGCGGTGGCTGTTGACGCAGGACCTGCCACCGCATGCACTACTTTTCTATACAATGGCCGGACACGTGTTTCCTACTCTGGCGGTGCAGACACCACTGGCCAGTCGCCAGTCTGTGCAGAGGCTAGCATGGCAGATCGCCTCCACGTGGCTCATGAAGGACTCTCCCCTCACATTCGCTGACTTTCCCTCCCATTCGTTCGATAAGTTCGCGGAAACCCTTGAGTCAAATCAGTCATCACTGGAAACACTGTTCGACCCGTTCTTAGAGACGACAAAATTGATAATCAGGGAACAGCTGGAGAAGTGGCGCTCCTCTATAAACATAGGTCTGGCCCCACCTGTTATGCAAACGGCGAGGGATGAACTGCTGGCAACTATTCAACTGGTGCTGAATGAGTCGAACGCTAGTCTTGAGCAGGCGGTCGACCACCTCCTACTGACGGCACACATCAACAACGCCTCAACAGTGGCTTTGGTGACCGCCCTCCTAACCATCGGCCACTTTGTGTTTGCCTGTCCTTCGAAGCACCTGCTCTTCTCGCAAAGCGACTCAACCAGTTGTCCGCCGACTAATCCAGTGCTGAAACTGTCAATGGATTCAAATAAGAAGCACAAGAGGGCGGTCTCCTGTCCACAACGCAACCAAAGTCCGGGCCATAACGAAGCGGGTCATCACTTCTGTGCGGCGCACGACATCACAAAACCGATATACTGTTCGGGCTGTATGTGTCCGGTTTGGGGCACATTCGGGCTGACGTGCGCTCACTGTCAGATGTCTGTCCACAATTGGTGTATGAAAAACGCTGCGGCCAACAGTCCCTGTCCGGGGCCGCAGTCGGACAACCAGTCAAGCAATACGACACCGTCAGTGAGAGCAGGCAAGAAGAGCCGGCGCTGGAACTCTGATAGGTATACCCTAATAGATATGATCAAAAAGACTGTTGCGCCGAATCACGACTCACACGCGCCGCCACTCATCTCCTCCTCGACCTCTTCTTCCGATGACGACGACGACGCTCTCATGTAAGTCAACCCAAAGACCATTTGCACACCATTTCCACCCCATTAGACAGCATTCGATCTAATCCTTAGCCAACAATTGTTTGGATTGCATCAGACGTTGCCTTTAATTGCAATTCCTTTACTCAAATCACTTAATCCTTTGGCTTTAAATCCCATTTAATCCACTTTTAAGTCAAATCTATTATTAGTTTTCGATTTTAATTAAATTTGTTCTTCAAATTGTGTTCAGGACTGGAGTCAGTTCCCAACTATTGTTAGGCGCCGACAGCACCACTACCGCAAAATCAACGACACCGACGCCTCCCAACACTATTACGCGTTCGGAGTCTTTCAAACAACGCAGCGAACGGGTGAGTCCTCTCCTCTACTCTCTATCCCTTTCCTCTACACTTTCTGTTAATAGATTTGCTGTTAATTTATGGCAAACCCTGTGCTCTGCTGTAAATGGCTTTTAATTGCAAATAAGTTTTATTACTGCAGAAGTAATTCCTGTTAAGAGTTAATGTAATTCCTATCGTTTATATGCAAAAGAATGATGTAAGGCAAGGGATAGCTAAGGGTATGCCCTCTCTAGGAATCGATATTCTGTTAGATCTCTAAGTTTTTGTCAGATATTTTGGAGGAATGGCTCAAAAAGTAGTGGGTTTTCGCAATTGTAAACCGATTTTAGATTAGATTTAATTTATTTAATTGACTCACAAATGAGTGATGCCTTACCCACCACTGGTTATCGCTGTGTGGGCCAAACGGTACACACATTTGGGTCGTTGGCATTCAGCTAATGAGTAGTAATTTATCCGATTTGCGTCGCTATCGCACAGCACTCGCTCAGCACGCGATCCAATAAAGTAAACGCCATTCGCATTACCCGCTGACAACTCATTTGTTATTATTGTTATTCTGTGCCCAGAATTGCGACAAACAATAGCACAGAATAAGATGAAAGCATTTTTTACTTTCCTGTGTTTAACGAGAAAATTGTTTTTACGGTTACTTTCATTACATTTATTCTGTTTTTTAGCGCAAAACCGTTCCCTCGTATCGTAAACGCAGTGATCCGGCGCTGACCACATCCAACTCAACTCTGGCCGGGACTACAGTTAGCACAGACTCGAACCTGACTCCAGATATCTCTGGATCGCCGACAACAACATCTCCAGAGAATTGGCAATTATCTTCTTCTGATGACGAAGATGTCGACCAGAGTCATAGCGAAGGACAGCTCCATCACAGTAGCCCTTCGTTCACTTCCCCATCAGTCACGCAGCAGACTCTGGACGAAGACACGCCCCCACCACTGCCTCCCAGACCCCCATCGGAAAAGCGGAAACAGATCCAGAACGAGATCCTCGAGTCAGAGAAGAGACATGTAATGGTTCTCAGGTTTATAAACGATGTCTTCTATAAACCGCTGTTAAGGGAAAAACTGTTACCGGAGTCAGACTTAGAAATGGTTTTCTGTAACGTTAAGAAGTTAAAGGGTGTCCACAAAGAGATCTTAAGATCGATGCGTTCGAGTCAACAGCTGAACGCCACTAAGACTTTGGAACAGTGTTTATGTGATATATTTTGCGGGCCTATAGGTCTGAGGTTGGAAGAGGAGGCCTCCTATTTCTGCGCCAAACAAAAGATGGGCGGTTTAGACACGTGGAGGGCCCGAAAAAAGGACACAAAACAGTTGAAGAATTTTCTCGATCCCGAACTCCGAACAAAAGCCCTTTCAGATGATCCGCTCGCGAGGCTCGGCCTCGAAGACCATTTGGGAACTGTGTTTCAAAGGCCACTCCGATATCAACTACTACTGGACCGACTACTTCACGCCACGCCCTCCGACTCTATAGAGTACACACTTGTCGCCAGAGCGCTGACCCGATGTCGAGAGATAGGGTCTGTTGTGAATGAGGCCACTCGTAAGGCAGAGTCAAAGCAAAGACTGGAAGAGCTGACCCGGAAAACGGTTAAATTGGACGGACTTATAATGAATATATCGGAAGACAATCTGATACATGAGGGGCCCCTCACGTGGCGGATAACCAAACAAAAGTGTGTCGACGTTCTACTGGTGCTGACCGACAAAATACTAGTGATATTAGCGCGCGATTCGAACGACAAGTTTGTTCTCAAATATCACACGAATCCGGCGGTGAAGACAATCAAACCGTCGGACACGAACCAGATTAGCAATAAGACACACCACTCCCCCATTGTCTTATTGCACGACCTCTTCACTAGGGATGTGGCCACAGATCCGACCGCTTTCTTCCTCATATCCAAAGATCACGACGTCTTCTATGAGTTTACTGCCGCCACTCCTAACGAGAAGAAACAGTGGAAGGACTACATATCGGCGACCACTGCCTCCTTCAACCTCTCGAAACCAAACCAGACTCAAGCGGTGACCAAATTGAAAGACTTGACGTCTCAGCCGTCGACTGAAGACGAGAACAAATCCAAAGATAGTGAATACACGGATGCAGACAAAGAAGAGGATAAAACTGAAGACATAGACATCAATACCAGTGCTCTGACTGACGAACAAAATAATAATAGCGATAGTAATAAACCAAATGAAGAGCACTCACCCAAAGCATCGGCGGACACTTCCCCACAACAGCCCCCAAAACAGTCGAGATTTGAGGGATGTATTCGATATGTCAGTGAAGAGGAGTGTCGAACACCAGAACTAATATCCCCGACTCGGGTCACCATATCTACAGTGGATAACTTCGAGGCACTGGCCGTTCAGTCACCCGAACAAAGAATAGCGGAAATCGATTCAAAGATCAAACAACTTATGGACGAAAAGCGAACAGTTTTGGCAAACATAAGAGGTATCAGTTGTTTCTTATGTCTGTCCCTTATTTATATACCAATCAATACTAATGTTTGTTTTGTTCCTATTTTTAGGGTTTAAAGACCAAAATGAGTGGAATATCGTCAGCGATATGGGAGAACACGACGACCTGTCCTCTTCTGCGAGGGAAGTCTCCTTCTTTGACAAAGGTTTGCCATTAATTCCATTCTTTTATCTTAAGATTTGTTTTAATCTGTAATTTGTTTGTCTTCTAAACTCAATAGCGATGTCTTTGGTGTCAACTCTGGCCACCGATGGTTTGAGTACCGAATCGTATGTACCGTTAGTTAGTCTTAGGGAACAAATCGACGCACTTTTGGCACGAATTACTTTAGATGTCGAAAGACAAAGGGCTGAACAGACACTCTATTTCGGCCCAAACGCGGAGCAGAGCTCCGACGAGACGGCAGTTTACTTCTGAAACAATGCGTTTTAGTCCTCTTTTTTGAATATAATTTTCTGTAAATAATTTATTTTATTTTATTTTTGTTGTTATTATTAATTGAAAACTGATTTTCGCATTAAATTTCATTAAATTAATTATTAATCGAAGAAATTATTGAATAATTATTAAATAAAAGCCTTTATTTTGAAATTAAGAATCAAATACATTGTGTAACAACTCTTTTACCCATTTATTCTGTGCCTCATTTGATGGTCAGATTGTGTTGGATTGAATACGACCGATGCTTATGCACCTGTTGTAGGCGCAGGTTCTGTACTTCGACTTTATGTGGATAGAAGTAGATCTTCCGATCGCTGCCACTGTTTTGATGGTTTGCTTTGAATTTTGAGATCAATTTTAATATTGAATTATAGCTTATGTTAAATATGGTGAGGAATGAGAGCCCTAACCACATGCCTAACAGACCGCCGAAGTTAGACACAAATGCAATGAATGTGATCTCAGGTATGTGTCGAATGAATTGGTCCGGGAGTCGGCTGTGCTTTATTCCAATGGCTGAATGTATATTTGAGTCGTTTAATGTTTTGAAGGGTTTTTTGCTCTGAATATTCCAGTCATAGAATCTATTCTTGCAATCAATTTCACACTTTTCCGAACATTTAAATCGTATCTTAGAGTACAACTGAGTGATATACAACTCATCCGAAGAATTTTGACAGTATTGAGCAGTTCTATCTTCAGTGAACAACTCTTTTCTTAAGAGTGAATCACTCGGACGAATGCAATCCGTTTTGTGAATCTTTTTCCACTGATTTATAGCGCAAATACTAATGCAATCACTTCTCATATTAAACTGATTCCGTTCACTGATTTTCATATTATAATCAAGATTATACTGAAGACAAACAGTTTCTTGACTACTCTCAGTAGTACCCTGGTATAACTGGGTGTGAATCTGAGAAAAGCCAACCACATAAACATACTGTAAGTCAATCTCAATAAAATTCTCAGCCGGGATAAGATCAGGCAAAGTGTTTGGTGCGTGTAATGCAAAATACATTGCATTACCAACTGTTTGCCAAATACTAGACGGATACCAATTTTGATCATGGTTAATCGATATTATCATATAATCGAGTATAAAGTCAAAATTCCTCCACTCCTTTGCCAAAGCACTGAAAAAGGTGAAACATTTTGTTACGCAAGAACGGGACGCCAAATGTGAGGACAAATAAGCAAAAGATTCAATTGGTTTTGAATCATAAATCATAACCGAATCGATGTCTTCAGATAATGGATCGGAATTCCTTACAAAACCTAAAGCACTTCCAGTAATGGTGCCGTTTTGAGGAGTACTAAACTTATCCATCAAATCATAAATTGAATTGGAATTTGAGACGGAGTCATAAATGTGGAAATAGATCATGCTCATTTTTGTACTCTTTTCTTCAGCTGAAGTTGCATTGTCTACGTTTAGAGTTTGATATTCTTTGTAAATCGACATAAAGCCATGGATCTGTTGGACTGCCCTTTCGATTGACAAATAACAGGGCAGACATACAGTGACTGCGGGAATACTTTCATTGTTTTCTCTCCCGAACCGAATGTTAATAACAGTCCTTCCGCTCATATATTCAGTAATTAATTCAGTCGTTTGATAGACAAAGCAAACAACAAATATAATGGTAAAAATGAGCTTGATCACATATTTCAAATTGATATTTCGCTTTAAAAAATTAATCATGGTGAATTATAGCCTTAAGAATAATTTGATAATTCTGGAAATCTTAAATGTTTTGAATGATTCCTAGAAAAATCAATCGAATAAATATGAATAAATGAAATTATTTGAATTAATCTTGTTATTTGAATAGTAACAAAATAAACATTAAAACATCTATTTGAATGTTATATATAGGCAAGCAAGGGAATAACTTTATGCCTTGGTAGTGTGACCACCTGTTTTTGACCGAAAGCTTGAGTTTTGATCGAGTCAATATGGAGTTTAGCTGGAGGGCCTATTTTTGCTAATAATCAGGCATAGCCAAGGGGGGTTAGCCTAAAAACCCTCCCCTG